>APFE030195545.1:87365-168527 GCA_000404065.3 Pinus taeda | reverse complement strand
TGACAACAATAGAAAATCTGTTGCTGGATTATCTCCAGGTTGTTGGGAGCAAATTAGTGCATCCTAAATTTGATGTGAGAGCAGTTAGGTTCTCTCTGCTATAAAATAGGTTGTCATACGGATAGTTGGGAGAGTGTGTGAGGATTTCTTGATGTAATCTCCAAAATTTGATTAATATATTCATGATGCCTATGTTTGGTGGACGTAGCCCAGATTGGTTGGGTGAACCACGTTAAACATTGTGTTATGTGCTTGCTTCTGTTGTGTGTTTAATTTGTTTGCTGTGCACCTGATCCAACATATGCTACTTCAATGTGTTGAACTTGCGTGCATATGCACTTTTCTCAAGGCGAACCTACGTACAGATATGAAATCAAATTTAAGATGTATACGATGTTTTGATATGCATAACCAATGTGTATACATGCCTTTTCTAAAGTGAACTTGTGTACAGATCTATAAATGATGATTTAAACCTTACATCAAATTCAGATTTCAGTTATACCCATATCATCATATTCACAGAGTACAACATGAGCCAATTATTCAGATAAATGATCAAAACCACATAAAGATACTTCACTTAAAGCCTTAAGATCGTGACCCATCATTAGATCTTATCCTTCATCAAGTGCTAAGGTTCATCCTTGGTTCAGATCTAGCTATGCACCATAACCTAATAACCCGTATACTAGATCTTTCTCTTCATTAGATATTCAATACTTGAGCACTTTTGCCTAATGATCTTCTCCTCCTTTTATATTCTTAGGTGTTACTCAATACCATGGACCAAAACCACTTAGAACCAATACCTTGGACCAAATACCTGGGGTCAATACTTCGAACAAGATACCTTGGACCAAAATACCATGGACCAAATACCACAGACCAAAACTTACTTTTCCAACATGTATGTGTATTTCCTTTCGTGAAAGTATGTGTGTACATTTTATGCTCCTTTTGGTCTACAAACCCATGTGTACACGCAGCTTGGTCAATGGGGAACTTGTGTATTCCTCTCTTTCTTCATTCTATGAGTCTGAACTATGATCTGTCATCTGAGTGAGTTGCCATCAAGGACAACACTTGTGTCATAGTGCCAAATCTGTGTCATAATGCCAACAATTTCCCCCTTTGGACTTGATGGAAACCCCAAGTCACTCTCCCCCTTTGTCATCAAGGGAAAAGGGTTACACTCCCCCTGAGTACATGCTCAATTCTCATGCTCGAGTCCATGCTCTCCCTGAATATAAGCAAGGTCTGCAAAAAGATGTTCTAAAAGAAGAATATGACTCTATACATACATCATAAATGACCTTCCTATCACCAATGACTCATACATACATCCATCTCCCAACCAAGTGGGGATATACCAAGTTTAACTCATCAACCCAACCGAGTGGGGATATACCACTTATTTATATATGTCAGAACAAGAGCATTACATCATCCATCCCATGCATAGTGGGGTAACAAAATAGGTCATTTCATGACCTTGACATTAAAATATATACATGACATATATAATAGAGACCAAATGTCTCAAACAAGACCATGATAGTCATCATCAACTATCATCAGCAACGTTTGTCAATCAGCATCGAGACCAACAACCATGATATCCCCCTCAACCTGTTCCACCTGAATCAAAAAGAACTCTGAATTTGTAGCAAGATCTTCTAAGATAATGCCAACAATGCATTATTAGAAGTATATGCTCCCCCTAAACCTATGCCAGATGATCACTATCAGACCCATATCAAACTCCTTTCATCCTGAGTCTAGTGCTCTGCTTTTCTTTAGACCAACATATGTGCAACTGTATCCGTAGAAACTGGCATATGTATGCGGCTACGCTTCATGAAACTTGCGTATAACCACTTTTCTCTGAAATAGATAAGTTTTAATACCAGGATTATGTATCAACTACTCCCAGCTTCTGTCTGAGATATTGAAATGTCACTCTGGGCAGTGGTTTGGTGAATATATCAGGAACCTATTCTTTGGAGGGAACATACTCCAATTTGACCTTTTGTTCAAGCACTTGTTCACGTAGAAAATGATATTTGATGGGTATGTGCTTGGTCTTGGAATGCATGACTAGATTCTTTGAAATATTGATGGCACTTGTATTATCACATAGAATGGAGATGGGTGGAGTACATTTGATCTGAATGTCTTGCAATGTTTACATCATCCAAAGGAGTTGTGTGCAGCAAGATGCAACATTCTTCTTCAGTTGTAGATAATGCAATTAAACTTTGTTTCTTGCTGAACCAAGACACTAATCTGGAACCCATATAGAATACACCACCACTAGTGCTTTTTCTATCATCAACGCTTCCTGCCCAATCTGCATCTGTATATGCATGAAGTGTAAGATCTGTATCTCTAGGATACCATAAACCAAAATTCTGTTTTCCTTGAAGATATTTGAAAATCCTTTTGACTGCCTAAAGGTGCGATTCCTTTGGATTTGCTTGGAATTTTCCAACTATTCCCACTGCATGCATGATGTCTAGTCAGGTACCTGTTACATAAAGCAGACTGCCAATCATGGATCTGTAGGTTGGTTGATGTACTGCTGCTAATTCATCATTTGAGTTGAGATTGCATCCTGTTACCATTGGGGTACATACTGGTTTAGAATCTTCCATGCCGTATTTTTTCAATATCTTCTTAAGATATTTGGTTTGTGACAGAAAAATACCATCTTTATTTTGTTGAACTTGTAGACCAAGAAAATATGTAAGCTCACCAATTAAGGACATTTCAAATTCTTGCTGCACAACCGAAGCAAAATTCCAACTCATGGCTTCTTCATTGCTACCAAAAATGATATCCTCAACATACACAACAAGTATTAGCAATTTATTATTGTCAATCTTTGTATATAGATTGCTATCAACAGATCCTTTTGAAAAAACTTGTTGATGGAGATATTTGTCAAGACGGTAATACTGGGCCCTTGGAGCTTGTTTTAGACCATATAGAGACTTATTGAGTCTGCATACAAGTTTTAGATCATTTCCAAGAATGAATCCGTCTGGTTGCTCAATATAGACTTCTTCTTCTAAGTCTCCATTAAGAAAGGTAGATTTTACATCCATTTGGTATACTTTGAATTTCTACAAACTAGAACGAGAAAGGAACATTCTTATGGCTTCAAGTCTAGCAACAGGTGCAAAAGTTTCTTCAAAATCTATACCTTCTTGTTGGGCATATCCTTTACAAACAAGTCTAGCCTTGTTTCTAATAACTTCTCCATTTTCATTCAGCTTGTTTTTGAATATCCATTTAGTTCCTATGACACTCTTATCATGAGGTCTAGGAACTAATTCCCAAGTATTATTCTTTTCAATTTTCTCAAGTTCTTCATTCATGGCCTTGAACCAACATTCATCCTTGCATGCTTCATTTAAATTTTGAGGTTCGATGGAGGAAAGCAATGGAAGATAGTTCTGTAATAGTTCTTCTTGTCTATACACTTGACTCTTTCTGTCCCAAAATTTGAGTCTCTGGATGATTTTTCTAAACATACCTAGATGGAGTCTTTTCTTCTGCCATTATCTGTTCTTCTGATGCTTCATTGGTTTCTTCTTTAGAATTAGTCTGATTTGATGTGGGAGGGTAACCCTCATCTTCTTCACAATCTTCAGCTTTTACTTGCTTTGGATTATTGCATGCTTCATCAACCACAACATAAATACTTTCAATAATTTCCCCAAGTATTTTATTATAACATTTATATCCTTTACTTCGAGAAGAGTAACCAAGGAGAATGCCTTCATTTTCTCTGGGTTCAAACTTGCCAAGTTTTTCATCAGTCCTTTTGATGTAACATTTGCTTCCAAAAACTTTGAAGTAATTTATAGTAGGATTCTTACCATACCAAAGTTCATGTGGAGTTTGAGTGCTATTTACCCGAACATTTGCTTGGTTCAGAATAGTGATGACAACGAATGCAGCTTCACCCTAGAAGGTTGCAGGAATTCCAAACTCATATAGCATAGCATGAGTCATTTGTTGAACAGTTCTATTCATCCTTTCTACCACTCCATTTTGCTGAGGAGTCCTTGCAGTGGAGAATTGCCTTTTTATTCCATGTTATTCACAAAAGTCAAAGAATTCATCCGAGATAAATTCCCCTCCTTGATCATATCTGAGGAATTTGATTTTGTGATCTGATTCATTTTCAACCAAGGCTTTGAAGGCTTTGAATTTTTGAAATTCTTCATCTTTATGCTTTAGAAGTCCTATCCAACACATTCTGGAAAAATAACCAATGAACAATATAAAGTATTCTTCTCCACAAGGTGATTTTTTTGTTGACATTCCACATAAATCAGTATGAACAAGTTCAAGAGGCTTACTAGATGATCCTTACTTTTTAGGGAAGTGCACTCTGGTTTTCTTACCAAATTGACATGATTTTCCTATTTTATTTTTTGGGATGCCGATATTAGGAAGATCACAAACAGCATGGAATATGCATTCTTTTCGTATTTGAAGCAGCTTATATGCCCCAATCTTCTATTCCATAGCCAATGTTCATCATTTTTTATTAGATAGAACTGTTGTTGTCCTCCCTTGAGTATGTATAAGTTGTTTGGAGTTCTTATACCTTTGATTACATTTTCTCCTATATCAAGCTCATGAACAACACATCCATTTGATCGAAATACTACTTCATTTCCTTGATCACACATTTCACTGACACTCAACATGTTATGCTTTAGATCATCAACATACATAACATTCCCAGATTTAACTTTTTCTTTTAAGAGAACAAAACCTTTACCTTTTATGACATCAGGAGTGTCATTTCCAAATGAGACCTTCTTTTCCTTTTCTAAGTCATTATATGACTGAAGTTTTTCTTTGTCACCTGTCATGTGTTTTGAGCATCCACTGTCGATGTACCACCGATTCTCTTGTCCTTCTGCATACAAGGTTGTTCCACATCTTTTTTTTTTGCGGTTCTTTCCACCTCCATATTTTGGGACTTAGTGAAGTTTGCTGCTTCTGAGATGTTTTCTGAAATTTACTCCCGCATTCAGATTCTTCATGACCGAAGTTGTTGCAGATAGAGCATTCTATTTCATTTTCAAGAAGAGAAAAGTTATTGTAAGTTTGTTTCATGATCTATGTTAGATTCCTTTGATTTCATGCTTCTCTAGTCATGATGGTCTTATAAGCAACACATTGAGTAGCTTTGTGTCCAAAGTTATGACATAAAAAACATTGGTTATTAAAGAAGTTCCTGTGATTATCGAATCTACTGACCTGGTGATTGTAGTTTCTATTGATATTCATTCTTGAAGCAAATTGAGTATGATTTACCTGAGATTGGTTGTAGCTTCTATTCATCCTTAAAGTAAATTGAGCCTCATCTACCTGGTGATCTGCTTTATGCCTTTGCTAACGATTTTCAAATTGTTCACTGCTCTTTGCTGCATCATGATAGCTTTTAGTGGAGGTTGATGGATTTTGTACTTGAGATGCTTCTTCAATATATACAAGACCTGTCTTTATCAGAGGAGAATGCTACACTTTGATAATTTCATTTAATGTTTCTGATCGTTTAGTAAATCTAAGATTGAGAGCTTTTGTTTTCTCAATATCCTTTCTTAGACCCACAATTTCACATTCTAGTTTTTCATTGTGTTTTTCTCTTTCTGCAAGTTGGAATGTCAAAGTATCTATAATCATATTCTTTTCTTCTAAATTTTTTTTTATTTTAGAGATTTCTTCATAAATGTCATCTTCATCTAAAGCATCCAAGAAATCATCATCTTCAAAAGCCATCAAAAGTCTATAGTCATTACTATTTTCATCTTCATCACTAATTGATAAACAATCTATATCTTCATGCATATAGTAGGTCTTCTTACTTACACTTTGTTTTCAATTCCATTTATCTGATTACTTAACTTTATTAAGCTTATCTTTACGAGGACATTTGGCAGCATAATGATTGACTCTTCCACAAGAAAAACATTTGAAAGGTATTTTACCTTTGAATCTTCTGAAACTCCGTTGAAGGTTCTTAACAAAGTTTAGTTCTTCCTCTCCTTCTGAAATATGTCCTAATTCATTGAGTTCTTCTCTTCCTAAAGCTTTAAATCTGGCTTCTCTCATATCTGATGGACCTCCTTTTCTCATTTCGAAAGCAGTTAAGATTCTGTGTAGTTGTGTCATAGTAATAGTCTAAAGATCTTGCTTTTCTTCTATGGTAGATACTTTTGATTCAAAATTAGTAGAAAAAGATCTTAAAACCTTTTCAACTAAAGCAACTTTTTTTATCTCTTCACCCAAATTCTTCCTGCAATTAACAATCTCATCTATACATAAGAAGTAGCTAGCTATACTTTCATCATTATGCATTTTGAGAGTTTCATATTGAATTCTGAGGGTTTTTCAGTTTTGCACATTTTAGCTGAGTGTCTCCTTCATAGCTTAGAACAATCTTGTCTCATATTTCTTTGGTGGATTTGAACTTCATAACTTTGACAAATTCTGATTGTGACAGACTCCCCAGTAATGTATTGACAACCTTGGCATTGGTTTCATATTTCTTTTTACTTACCGCATCTATAGGAATTGTTGATGGAAATGTATATCCTCCTTCTATGATGTCCTAAACATCTGTTCCAAGAGATTGAAGATAGGTTGTGGTTCTTACCTTGCAATAAATGAAGTTGCTCCCATCAAAGATTTGTGGTCTGATGGATCCCTCTCTTTTGTGGTTACTCACGATGATGGATCTTCCTTCAAGTGATCAAGATTCTTCTGAAGGACTTGCTCTGATACCAATTGTTGGAAATAATACTAAGAGCAAGGGTGAATCAGTGTTAACAAGTGAATAATTTTTCATTTCCATAATCATATTCATCTACACTACTTCAGTTAATGGAACTTACGTGTATGCACAACTGTGTTTAAGGACACTAATGTATATCCTGCAAACTTATGATTCAGTTAATTCATCATATGTTGATCTTTAATCTATGCATTAGAACCATATAAACAATAACAAGGTGTAGTAAAAATAGAACAGAAAGTCACACACATGAACACAATATATAAGGTTGAAACCCAATGTGGGTGAAAACCACCTGCTGCAATCGTCTCTATCTTCTTTTAAATTAGAAACTTCTTTTTACAATTTTTGTACTAGTGTGGTCTTATACGAGTGCGCAGGCTTATACCTACAGAAGGTTACAACCTTCTCTCGTTCTCCAGTTTCTCCTGGAAGGGAGCTACAACCCCCTAACTCTTGTACTAGCTGATATGTTTACTAGTACGTAGGTGCTGGCCTATAGAAGGCTACAACCTTCTCTTTTTCTTCCAGGGGCCATGTTTCATAAATTTTTAGAATGGATCCATCAATAGCATCATTCAATCATCAAATCAACCAATCTCCTTTGCACCAACCACAACTGAATCAACCAATCACTTTGATAACCTTTCAATCTGATCTTTCAGAATGTTGTAACCAGAATACAGTAACTAGAACCCAGAACACTACAACAGCAAACAGAAGTAGTTAAAGCATAATTTATGAAGTATACACTACCTCAATGTGTTGAACATGCGTGCATACACACTTTTCTCAAGACGAACTTGCATATAGATCTGCAAATCAAATTTAAGATGTATACGCTATTTTGATATGCATAACCAGTGTGTATACACACCTTTTCTAAAGTGAACCTACATATAGATCTATAAATGATGATTTAAACTTTACAATAATTTCAGATTTCAATTATACCCAGATCGTCATATTTACAGACTACAACATGCACCAGTTATTCAGATAAATGATCAAAACCACATAAAGATACTTCACTTCAAGCCTTAATATCTCGAGCCATCGTTAGATCTTATCCTTCATCAAATGCTAACGTTCATCCTTGGTTCAAATCCATCTATGCACCATAACCCAATAACCCGTATACTAGATCTTTCTCTTCATTATATATTCAATACTTGAGTGCTTTTTCCTAATGATCTTCTCCTCCTTTTATAGTCTTAGGCCTTACTCAATACCATGGACCAAAACCACTTAGAACCAATACCTTGGACCAAATACCTAGGGTCAATACTTCAGACAAGATACCTTGGACCAAAATACCATGGACCAAATACCACAGACCAAAACATAGTTTTACAACATATACACACCTTTCCTTTTGTGAAAGTACGTGTGTACATTATACGCTCTTTTTGGTCTACAAACCCACGTGTACATGCGACTTGGTTAATGCGGAACCTATGTATACCTCTCTTTCTTCATTCTGTGGGTCTGAAATGTGATCTATCATCTGAGTGAGTTGCCATCAAGGACAACACTTGTGTCATAGTGCCAAATCTGTGTCATAATGCGAACATGGTTATCAGGGATAATTCTCCCAGATCTTAGGTTGATCTCCTCGATTTCTATAGAATTATCTAGGTATGATGTCTCTCCACTGTAGACTTGTTGAGCTGCCTATTTTTTGGGTTTAGTTTTTGCTTGGCAGTCATATGGGGTTGTCTAGGTGGAGCAGAGTGCAGGAGTTGTGGTTGGGTAGGTGGTGGAGGCAATAAGGTTGGAACCTTGTTGAATTGGGGCCTCCAACCCTAGAGTGGTGTATTCCACTGAGGTTGTGGCTGAACATAAGGTTGAAATGAATGGATGGCTCGCTAGGATTGATATTGAGATACATAGAACCAAGGAGGGGGTGTAGACCAGGAAGGATGACTAGGGGGTCCCAAAGAAGGTATAGTTTAGTTTGGTTGGGGTTGTAATATGAATGGGATGACCCTTGCATACCCTGATGGTGTGGTCAAGGCCTAGGAGGCCTCCTTTAGTTTTTGTAGAAAAGCTGCTCAGTGACCCCTTTAACTCCTTGATATACAACTTTAAGTCCAGGTAAAGAAGGGCACTTGTTTGTGGAGTGGTTTTCTTGATAGACTGAGTAAATATTAATATAGTTCAATGGACATTTGTTCGTAGGATGCCTCCTGGTGTGTCTAGGACGAAAGATGGCCAAGGCTCTCTGTGCTTCCTCTTGCTTCCTTTTGATTTTCACGGTGTCTAGTTGCAAGGAAATGATTTGCAACATATCACTTTTGAAATCTTCTAGCATATTTCCAATTTCACTCTTGATGGATAAGTTGGAGGATGATGTACTAGCCATAGGTTGATTACCCCTACCCATTTTCCTCGCTTCCCTAGAGTGCTTTCTAAATATAGTCTTAATATCCTCATAGGGTAATTGGTAGACATCTCCTCCTGCTATCAAATGTAAGGTATCTAGAAGATCCCCCTTTACTCCTCTAAGCAGGACTAACTTTAGCAACTCAAGGTTAAGTGTGCACTTGGCCCTTTTGTAATTGAGCTGGAATCCTTCTTCATAGTCTTCTAAGGATTCATCCTAGCCTATGGTCATCTTAAAAATATCTTTTTTATTATCCTTGTCCCTATATTTGTTGTTAAAAGTTTGTTGCATCTAAGCCCAAGTTGTGATGCTATCTCTAGGTAAACCCATCAGCTAGCGTAATGCTGCATCCTTGAGGGTAGATGGAAACAATTTTAACTTTTTCTCATCATCTGTATAGTCATAGGTTCGGCATATAACAAAAAATTCAAATAGGAAAGTGTCAGGGTCCTCTATGGTCAAGCCATGGAAGTGAGGTAGAGCATAGGGGCTTATATTCTTCATTTTAGTGTCCCCATTGGTTTCCCTAATGTGGAAGGTACCCTCAATTCTCTCTCTATCTCCCCTGTCATTGGTTCAGTAGGAATTGGTTCTTACTCTTGTTCTTCCCATGTAGGTTTCTCAAATAGGTAAGGTTGCTCACTTAAAGGGTCTTCCAATTCAGCGTCATTGAAGAAGAGAGAAGGTTGACTATTGGCTGTAGTGGGGGTATTTAACAAGAATTTCACTGAATTGTCCCTATTCCTACGAGGCATGAAAGGAAATGTTTTTGGGTTGGTTTTTGTAAGATTTTGTTTAAATATAGAAATTTCTTCCATAATGGAAAGGAAAGCAGCTAATGATAAATGAATTAAAGGAAGTTACTAGATTACTTTTGCAAAAATAAACAAATGGAAGAAAATTTAAGACAAGGAGTAGAAGAAAATAAAATTGGAGACTAGAAAATAGAAGAAAGAAATAAGTACTTCTACTTAGACATCTCTCTGGCAACGATGCCAAAAAGTGATGAGCCTAGGTATTGCAAAAATAATGCTGCACCTCCTAGGGCTACCAACTTTACTTATCAACCCAAGGTTCGTCAAAATTGGAGGTGATAGTGTTATATGCACAAGTAGAAGTGAAGGTACTGCATGTTGTTACTGCTCATCTAGAAAGAGACCCCAGGGGTTCCAAGCCAGACTTTTATAGGGTCAGAAGAAGCTTAACTATTTGATGGAAGAAAGGCAAATCTATTCTAAGGGAGAGCTACTTCTACTACAGTATTGAAGAAAACAGCATGTAATGATAAACCACACCATAACCTAGCTAAC
Source organism: Pinus taeda (assembly GCA_000404065.3). Lineage (NCBI taxonomy): Eukaryota > Viridiplantae > Streptophyta > Pinopsida > Pinales > Pinaceae > Pinus > Pinus taeda. The sequence continues at coordinate 158,008 of APFE030195545.1, read as the reverse complement.
CAGTTAAACAGTCATGCCTAAACAGAATTTCCAAATCAACACTAACCTAATGCTAATTTTCTAAGTTGCAAAAGTAAAGAGCATCAACACTAGACTAAGGTGTAACAAATAAAATTAGGCTAAATCGGGTGTCAAGTGGAAAAGCAATCAAAGGTCGAAATCAGTGAAGGGAGGACGTGAGGGAGCAACAGTGCATAAGAACCATTGGATCAGTTGGGTGAAGGGCAAATGAATGGAGGATATTGGATCGTAGGAGGTTACGTAGATAGATGGGTGAACAAGGTTAACTAACAAGATGAATGGTGGAGATCTTATCGTGAAGGCTTAACTGAATGGATGGACGAACAAGGGAACAAAGTAGATGAATGGTGGAGATCGTGTCGCGAGGGATTAGGTGAGTGGATGGACGAACGAGGCTAATGGGAGTGATGAATGGTTAAGATCTTATCATGCGGGTGAAGTCAAGAGATCGACGACAGAGATCATATTGCGGGGAAAAGAAACGTACGGAAATGAGGGAGCAGGTTTCTGAGGTGGTAAGTAGTTTCTCACGTGCCCTTGAGGTTGTAAGGAGTATTTGGAAATTTCACGTGAGTAGCCTTACTGCATGACATGTAGCACGAGAAAACCACTTTTCTCGCTTGCTCTTGGGTGGATAATGGTCTAATCCGCGCGAGATTGCGTGATAGCCATTGGATCAATCAATGCTTATCAACGGTGGAGATCAGCCAAACTAGTTGGCGATTAGGTGAAGCGATAGCCTTCAGATCAAGTGAGGCAGATCGAGGGTGGGGGTTTTAAGCGCCAAAATTGATCAAGTGATGTGATAGCCGTCGGATCAAGAAAGGCAGATCAATAGTGGAGATTTAAAGTGCATAAAGTAAGTGGAAGCCTTCATGCGAGGTAGCAGTTAGAGAAAATAATGAAGCGGATGGTGATCGTCAAGGTTTGTTGCGAATCGAACGACAAGGAAGCAATGCAGAAGGAACATGTAGAAGGCAGTTTAAAATGAAAATGACAGAGAAAACCAGTGAAGGTGAACAAATAACGGCATCAAACAACGAACTTCGTAGATCATGTCTGAACCAAAAACTATGTTGTTGGGCTTGCTGAAGGGTCTCTTCCTCAAGTCATGGTCCCAGAGGGAGGAGATGAGGCCGAGACACCTGTGCACAACCTGATAGTGATCTCTTTCCTCTAACTAACCTGTGAATTGATGGAAGGCACAAATGAAAGTAAACTGAAGTAAATGAACAAGAAAACCACGAATAATCTACGCTATATTGTTGTAATGAAAGTGCAACTACTTAAGCAAATAAACAGTGAAAACCATAAGGCTACTTAAGAAAATGAATAGAAAACCATGAAACTACTTAAGAAAACAAAACAAAACAAAACTTTATGCCATTTAAACAAATAAATAGAACCGGGAAGCTATTTAAGAAAATGAACAATGAAAACTAGGAAACTATGCTACCATACATGTACAATAAAGAGGAGCTTTGGCTACTTGGGTCGGGCCCTAACCCAAGAGCTTCAGCCCTCAAAGTTAAGTCAAAGCTAGCTTAAATAGAACTCATTATTATTATAAAAACCATGGATTATGGAGCAAACTATCACAAGTCTCTTGCAACTCAAAAACAAAATAGAGTTTTACAATAGAAGTCTAAATCCTAATGAGGTCCTATGCCTCTCTACTTATACATCTGATAAATTGGTTTCTGTCACTTTCACTTGCTCGGCTATCTTCTAGTCTTCAAAGTGATGGTTGTTTGCACTCTGATGATGGAGGAATATTTGAATGGAGGGGTAGTAAATGAGGAGGATTTACCTCCTATAATTACTCTCCCTTGTCCCATTCGAGTTTTGACCAAGGTCTTTGCCATAGTTCCTTGCTATTATCCTTTATGCCTGCATTTTTCCTTGATTTTATCCTTTATTCCTGCATTACATGCACTAGGTTTAATATTATTCCCTTGGGTTCATAATCCATTGGGGTTTTAGTATTAATCCCGTATGTTTATTATTCCATTGGGTTTATAATCTTTATCTTTGGATTTATATTCCTTGGGTTTCATATTATTCCCTTGGGTTTTTTGTATTAATCCCTTGGATTTATTATTCCCGTGGGTTTATAATATCAATCATGCTTAACCATAATGAAGCAAGATCAACAATGGTCATTCATGATTAACCATTTTCAACCATCATCAATTGTGGTTTATCAAAATCAATCATGGTTAACTATGGTCAATCATGGCCAACCATGGTCCTACATCTCATTGTGACAAAGATTGTCTCAATATGAAAATCAACAATGGTCAAGCATGGTCCAATGTCACATTGTGGCAAAGATTGCTTTGATATGAAAATCAATCATGGTCAAGCATAGTCCAATGTCACATTGTGACAATGATGGTCTCAATATGAATATCAACCTTGGTCAACCATGTTTATTTTAGGGTTTATAATATTTATCTTAGGGTTTATATACCTTGGGTTTATAATATGAACCATTTTGGTTTAATGTTATTCTATTGGGTTCATAATCCCTTGAGGTTTTAGTATTAATCCCTTGGTTTCATTATTCCCTAGGGTTTATAATATCAATCCATTGGGTTTAATAATATAAGGATTCATATTCCTAGGGTTTAATATTAGTCCCTTGGGTTTATTATTCTGTTGTGTTTATAATATCAATCCATTGAGTTTATTACTCTAAGAATTCATATTCCTCGCGTTTAATATTATTCCCTTAGGTTTATAATCCCTTGGTTTTTTAATATTAATCCCTTGGGTTTATTATTCCCTTGGGTTTATAATATCAATCATGGTCAACTATGGACAATCATGGTTAACCATAGTCAACCTTGGTCAATTATGGTCAACCACGGTCAACCATGTTTTATAAAATCAAACATGGTCAACCATGGTTAATCATGGTAAACCATGGTCCAATGTCACATTATGACAATGATTGTCTCAATATGAAAATAAACCATGGTCAATGATGGTACAACTTTGTATGGTAATAAAGATTGTCTCGATATCAAAATCAACCATGGTCATGCATGGTTAAGCGTGGTCTATGTTGCATTGTGATAAGGATTGTCTCGATATGGACATCAACCATAGTCAATCGTATTTATTTTAAGGTTTATAATATTTATCTTAGGATTTATATACCTTGGGTTTGTAATATTAATCATTGGGTTTAATATTAGTCCCTTGGGGTTTTAGTGTTAATCCCTCGGGTTTAACCTTATTCAACTATGGTCAACCATGGTCAACCATATTTTATAAAATCAATCATGGTCATCCATGATCAATCATAGTCAACCATGTTCCAATGTCGCATTGTGACAAATATTTTCTCAATATGAAAATCAACCATGGTTAACCATGGTCAACCATGTTTATCTTAGTGTTTATAATATTTAATGTAGGGTTTACATACCTTGTATTTATACTTTTAGTACATTGGGTTTAATATTATTCAACCATGGTCAATCATGGTCAACCATGGCCATTCATGGTAAACCATGATCCAATGTCACAATATGACAAAGATTGCCTCAATATGAAAAATCAACTATGCTCAACCATGGTCTAACATTGTGTTGTCACAAAGATTCTCTTGATATGAAAATCAATCATGGTCCAACTTCGTATTGTGACAAGGATTGTCTTAATATGAAAATCAACCATGGTCAACCATGGTCAACCATGTTTGTTTTAGTGTTTATAATATGTATCATGGGGTTTATATTGTGTTTATGATATTAGTCCCTTGGGTTTAATATTATTCACTTAGGTTCATAATCCCTTGCAGCTTTAGTATTAACCCGTTTGGTTTACTATTCTGTTTGGTTTATAATATCAATTCCTTAGGTTTATTAACCTAAAGGTTTATCCATGGTTGATGATCATCCAACATTGCAATGTGACAACGATTTTTTCAATATGAAAATCAACCATGTTCAATCATTGTCAACCATGTTTAATTAAGGGTTTATAATATTTATCTTACGGTTTATATACCTTGGGTTTATATTATTCCCTTGGGTTTAATATTATTCCCTTGCATTTATAATCCCTTGGTTTTAGGATTAATCCATTGCGTTTATTATTCCCTTAGGTTTATAATATCAATCATGGTCAACCATGGTCAATCATGATAACCATGGTCAACCATGGTCAGTCATGGCCAACCATGGTACTACATCACATTGTGATAAAGATTGTCTCGATATGAAAATCAACCAGGGTTAACCATGGTCCAACGTCACATTGTGACAAATATTGCCTCGATATGAAAATAAATCATGGTCAAGGATGATCTAATGTCACATTATGACAAGGATTGTCTCAATATTAAAGAAAACATTGGTCAACCATGTTTATTTTAGGGTTTATAATATTTATCATAGGGTTTATATATAGTGGGTTTATAATATTAATCGATTTTGTTTAATATTATTTTGTTGAGTTCATAATTGCTTAGGGATTTAGTTTTAATCCCTTTGGTTTATTATTTCCTAGAGTTTATAATATCAATCCCTTGGGTTTATTAATATAAGGGTTCATATTCCTAGGGTTTAATATTATTCACTTGGGTTTATTATTCCCTTCAGTTAATAATCCCTTGGGATTTTAATATAAATCCCTTTGGTTTTTAATGTAAATCCCTTGGATTTATTATTCCCTTGGGTTTATAATATCAATCATGGTTAATTATGGAGAATCATGGTCAATCAGGGTCAACCATTTTCTATAAAATCAAAATGGTCAACCATGGTTAATCATGGTCAACCAGGATCCAAAGTCGCATTGTGACAAATATTATATCAATATGAAAATAAACCCTAGTCAATGGTGGTTGCATGTCGCATTGTGACAAATATTGTCTTGATATCAAAATTAATCATGGTCAAGCATGGTCCTATGTTGCATTGTGATAAGGATTGTTTCAATATGAAAATCAACCTTGGTCAACCATGATTATTTTAGGGTTTTTAATATTTATCTCAAGTTTTATATACCTTGGGTTTATAATATTAATCTCTTGGGCTTAATATTATTCCCTTCGATTCATAATCCCTTGGGTGTATAGTATTAATCATGGGGTTAATAATCTCTTGTGTTTATAATATTAATCCCTCATATGTGTATAATATAGTAGGGTTTATAATCTTAGAGTTTTTAATATTAATCTTAGGTTTGATATGTTAATTTTAGGTTTTATAATACTAATCATAGGGATTGATATTAAAATCATGGATTAATATTAATCTTGTGGGTTTATAACATTAATCCCAAGGGTTGATAACATTAATTCCTTGTGTCTATTAGTCCCATGGTTTTAATAGTAATCCCAAGAGTTTATAATGGTAATCCCTTCGGTTTTTTAATCCCTTGAGTTTATAATATTAATCCCAAGGTTTACAATATTAATTTATTGGGTTTATCAATTTCTTAGGTTTGTAATATTAATAATACCTTGGGTTTTTAATATTATTCCCTTGGGTTTATAATATTAATCCTTCATATGTATAATAATATATTAGAGTTCATAATATTAGAGTTTTTGATATTAATATTAGGATTTAATATTGATTTCTTAGGTATATAATCCCTTGAATTTATAATATTAATCCCTCGATTTGATAATATGAATAATCCCTTGCATTTGTTAATGCATAGGAAACTTATAATATTATTAATCCCTATGGAGCTTATAATATTATTATAAGTTTATAATATAACATATATTAAGTTGACACCTATGACGTATATCAACCACATTTATTAATGTGGTTGTGCTAGTGTATAGATATTTCACTTTTTTCCATGTACAAAAGAAATTCAAGATTAGTAAATGTAAAGAAAATTTAATATATGGAAAACTAAAATGAACACAAACATATCTTTATAGGTTAAATAAATTTACAAATATGGAGTAATAGCCACTTTACCATTATTGGATATAAAAATGTAAAGTGGTAGCCACTTTACCATTATTCACCATTTTATGATGTTTGGTGTTTGATGCAGTGAACACTGCGTGGTCTCAATCGGGTTTCCCTTTCTTTTTTCACATTTGGTTTTCCTAGAATTTTTAATGAATTTGTTTTAATGGATTATTGATCATATTTTGATGCTATATGATTTTTTTTTGCTTTGATGTTAATAAATATTTATATTTAGAATTATTTTTTTTTGTTTTCAAATATGTGTTTTTATTTTTATAGAGATATGTTTTGTATTTAAATTTTAATATTAAAATTTCATTTTTTTCTTTTTATCTTTTTTTATATTTAGTATGAGGAATATACATGTTTTATTCCTTAATAAAATACAAAATAATAAGGTATGAACCTATTAAAAGGATATACTCATTATGAGTACAACATGTATCATACAAGAATTAGACCTAAGTGAAGAGGATCATAATGTCCCATATTATTTTGGCTTTTGTGATTTTGTTTTTTTTGTTTTAACAAATGTATTATTTTTTGGTGACATGGAACACTAATGATTCATTATTTGCACTATGTGATGATGACACTTAATATGCATGCTATTGATGAGTAATATATATGTTACATAATGAGTATGATTTTAGATGATGAAATTTATTTTGATGTTTTTTTTCTGTAAGCTGAGTGGTACCATTTTCTATTAACAAAAAGGAAACATTACATAGTTAGGGTGGTCTCACCCTGCCCCGAAGGGAAACCAGGTTTATTGACCATCGATAATTTTTCACAGCTGCCCAAAAATAGAATGTTTTTAGCTTGTCTTTCCATGCCTTATACACTTTTTCTATCTCCCTATTACTACCTACATACTTCTGCATATATATAAAAGCATAAAAGTTTTGCATGACTAAAGCAGAAACAAAAATAAACAGTTCCTAAATTTCTCATGGACATGCCTTTGTTCACTGTTTCTCTGGATTTGCTTGCTGATTTTTCTCTTTCTTCACCAGCACTCCACTTGCCTCCAGTTGTTGTTGCAGGTCCTCTAGCCTTTTATCTTGCATAAGTAGAGTTATTACTATGTTCTTCAATTCCTTCTTCAAATTCGGGATTCCCTAGGACATCTCAGCCATTTCCATTGCTACGTGTTCCAAGGCTTTAGCCATTCGCCTCTTCATGACCCAGTACGAGTGAAGAGACTGCTTGTAAAGCGTCATTCTTCCTCTGGTATGTCCTGGATCAAGCATGAGGGTAATCCATTCTTTCATCTCATCCTCTGATTGGGCCTGGATGGCTTCTTCTTCCCAATGCTCCATAATTCTTTTGATTTCAGGATTGGATTTCTCCCTGTACTCCTTCTCAGCAATCCTAACTCTATTTCCTATGGTTTGCCTGGTCCGTCGGTTCCCATCTCCCTCCGCTGGCTCAGCTTCCTCGTCCGGGTTGGGGCTACACTGACGTCCCCATCTGCTACGTCCTGCCGCCAAATCCTTCCTCCACCGGCCGCCTCTTCCTCTGCGTCCTCTCCCTCTTCTGTAACCTCCCCTGCCTCTTTCTGCGACCTGCAAAGGGTTGCCTCCTTCCTCTTCGTCATTTCTAGTTGCTGACTTATTCTGTCTGTTCCTCCTTTCCTCCTGTGCATCATTCTCCTGGCCTGCCTCCAAGTCTTCACTTTCCCCTTCCGAAATCTCGAACACGGGAATGCTCTGCTGCATCTCGTCCTCCATCTTCCGCTTCCCTTTTCTGTCTGCCTCGCTCCTGCCCTGCTCGTCTTCAGTTCCACTTCTACGCATCCAGCATTTAACATTCTGGCTGCCCTCTGCTTCCATTTTCTCTTTTCTGCTATGGTTTTCACCTCCCGCTCCACTCACAAGTCTGCTCGTGCTATGACGACGAACTGAACACCCCACTCGAATTGCTCTGCTATCTTCCCGTTTCTGTTTACCTCGCCACCCTTCCCTCGCTTTCCTTCTCTGCATGTCGATCCTACTTATGGTTTTACGCCGAGGGTTGTTCCCGAGACCCGAGCCATCATTCCCTGGACTCGTCTCTCTCCTCCTATCCCGTCCACCGACCTGCTGAACGCCTCCACTATCCTTTCCGCCGCATCATTCACCTGTGGCAATAATGCCTTGAGCCTCGCCTGCTCCGTGCGTCGTCGTATCATAATACCTCTCCTCTCCACGTCATGCAACCCGATCGGGTGGATATTTATTTTGATGTTAAAACAACTTTTCATTTGTAATTATAGCAACATAGATCCATCTTAACTCTGGATCTCTCAAGTGCAAAGAAGAATCAAATCTCTTGAGGTGAAAAATTTCCTCAAATTTTGTGGTAAAAAAAGAGTTTAAATATTGACTTGGAGAAAATGTTTGCACCTTGAGAAATTTTATCCTTCTCAACACTTTATAAATCTACAATTAAATTAAATATATACTCATTCATATTATATATATATATATATATATATATATATATATATATATTATATATATAAATCTTAAAACTAAATTTATATATATATATATATTTATTTTACTAAAAATATTGGTAATCTAAATTAATTAACATTACTTACCAAATTTGAACCTACAATCAAATAAAGATTTAACCTCAAATTAACAAACTCTCTATGTATTACTTAGAGCATAAACTTCCCTACATTATCACTATATTATATTTTTCTTTCCACTTCCTATGTCACGATAGAACTTTTTACCTTGAATACCCTTTTGTATTTGGGCTCTACTCATTCCGCTTGTTTAAGTGCCTTTCTATTTTTTCTTTCCACTTCCTGTGTCATATCAGCATAATATGCTTCGATAAAACTTCCTACCTTCAATACCCTTTTATATTTGGGCTCTCCTCATTCCGCTTGTTTAAGTGCCTTTCTATTGAACATAAATAGAGAAATGAAAGGAAGTCAAAATGTTTAATCAAACTCTTAGGGAAGGTATCATATTAAATACATGTTGATGTGTCCAATAAGGAAGAATTTTGTGCTCTAAAATTAAAAAATGCACACTTGCAAATAAGAACCTGAAAATATCCACATATAAACATAAATTATATATATTTGATAGACTGTGGACTCTTGCTAATATGAAAATCAGTCGATGAAAGCTAGAAAATGGCTTGAATGCGTAAAATATTCCCCACTACAATCTAGGGGAGAAACTATTTTTCACATAATTCTAACATGCGACATTACAATAGTCGTGCTCCAAAGTAAAGACGCTTATAGCTCCACAGTTACTACACTCTGAACAAATCCGTGAAAGTCAGGTGGCCACTCAATGGGAACCTACATTTTGTAGTTGTGGTACATGTAACACACCTAGTCACCCCAACGACTAGTATAACCGCTAACAAATATCTTTCCAATCCTAATGCTAATTCCATTCCTGGTGCTAGGTACATACTGGTAGCCGCGATGGAAGGGGGATAATTAGATTCAACTAAGTTGCGGGGAGTTAAATAAAAGGCAACAAAGGAATTTTGTGTGAACATAGGTGGACCTAGTCCATGACTCCATCGATAATGATGTCACGTCGAATAATGATAATCACTACTAGTTACAGTAGCCTGGTAATCTATCTACCATGCTCGGTAACGTTCATCGCTCCCATACTCGACGTTTCTTACGCGCCTACGGCGACCTGCTGCAAATGATGTGGAATGAAGGGCGGACATCTGAAAAACATCATAATGCTGTGCTCGTTACACGATGTCGTCTTGTGATGGTGATGGTGATAGTGACGGCGACGGAGACAGTTATCTTGATTTCAATTGATTGCTTGTAGTGGCTACGGAATTGAATTGATTGATTGTATATCAATGGTCAGCTGAAGTTATGGTGAGGTTTGTGAAGTGTGCACCACTGCCCTGCATTCATTTAGTGATTCCAGCCCTACCTGCGTCCTTTGAGTTGCGTCATGGCAAGGACGGTGGTGTAGCGGCCCAAACACTACCCACTGTATTTTCAGTGCTAAGTGGGTCGACCATCAGCTCTGTGCAACGTGCATTTATGTTGATTGGTTCCAAGAACGACCACGCCACCGGCCCCACGTGTTTGCCCATCACGTATGACGTGCAACAGCATACACCCTTCATGAATTCCACTATATTAATGTGATCAGGATTATCATCACCGGCCGCTCGCTGTGCAGTTGATCCATTTCCCTGTGGAGAAAAAATAGTATTCGGGTTTTCTGCATACTCAACTTTCCGGATAGGGACTATCTGCTTTCTGAAAGTTCTATTTCTACAATATTTTAGAATTTGGGAAATATTCTAGAATTTAATAAACAAAACTAAAGTAAAATTTTAATTAAAATATATTGGTCTTAGCGTTACAGTCCCTGGAAAATACTAATAATGCCATTAAAAATGGGGAATCTATCTGAATAATTTGTTAGATGTGCTTTGTTGCAAAGGAGTCCTATTTGAATAACGTTATGATGTCGGACTTCCCTTTACTGAGAGCTATTCTGATGTCGGACTTCCCTTTACTGAGAGCTATTAAAATTTGAATATTGATTTTGTTGGCTCTCCTGAACATACTCGGGTATCCAGAGGGAACAGTACGGAGAGCAGTGCTGGGTCTCCGTGTGAGGCTCTATTGAATTATTGTGTATGGTTCACAATTCGGCTTTAGTTTCTTCAATGTGGTTGGAGAGTTGCAGGGTTTCAGTTATCTTCACAAGTTATTCGGAGTCGCTAGGTAACTTCACAAGAAATGCCTTTGATCTCAAGGAGATCGATGCGTAGGGATGGCCACGTTGTGTATATCGAGTTTCAACATCTAATATTTATTTTTCCTTGTGTTATTTGGATGGTGGTTGATATTTTTTGAAGATATAATATTTAATAATTTACATATAATTAGCCCAATTATGTACTATTTAACCACTTCCAGAAATAAATGACAACCTTTAGAGATATAAATATCAATAACCTAGTCTGCATATGTGACTAATAAGCAAAATGAGCACGTGCCATAAACCTGACCAAAATGTTGAGTAAAAAACATGTTTTTTCAAAAATTGCAAAATAAAAAATCATTGTGTAGTTAACTTATGACCACACTACACCACCATCATTACCAGTAACCTTTGTCTAATACAGACCAATAGTATCAGTAATTTGTAAAATATTGTCATTGCATTATTCTTCATTCTTCATATATTAGAAAAATGGTGTCTAAGTATAGTGCTCTTTTGGACAAAGTATCAACTAAAGTGTTTAATTCTCTAATTCTCTATGATTATGTTGGAAGAAGATTTCCTCTCCAGATTCTTGATTTCTAATAGTCCAAGTTTAAGAACTCAATTTTTGTTGTACCTACTAACAAGTATATCACACATTTAGAATCATCGAGAATTAGCAAGCAACTTATTCCTTTAAAATTAGCAAAAAACATAACCGCCCAACATGCAATAATTTCGGCTTTTCTATTTGATCCTTGCTAGATACCAATTCTAATTTGATAGGACTTGTTTTCTCATAATCTGATAACACCTCCACCCCCACATTTTTCTCCTTGGGCTCCACCATCAAAGAAGCCCATTGGGAAGCATTGTAACAGAGTGAGAATTATAATCATTCTCTAACTTTTTTCTTTTTGTTTAATATTGTATTCCCTACAAAAACCCGCAATCCTAGGAGTGCGTATTTTTGTATTAATAGAAGAGTTCTTGAATATAATGGTGTTCCTTAAATTCCATATTCCCTATGCCACAAAGATTGGAATGGTGTAGTGTTTCCTAATCTTGATACTCTAATATTGAAAATAATCCACAAAAGGGATTTGCCTTATCTTTTCTTTTATACCTAAAACCCATAGTACCAATTTCCAAGATGATCTAGCGTTTCTTCCTCAACCTTACACAAATTACATAGGTGCCTCTTTTCTAGAAATTTTTGAGGGATAAAATTTTATTTTGTAGAACCAATCATATGAAACATCTCAATTTGTTTGGAATTCTCCATTTCCAAATTAAATTGCTCCACTAGTGGATATTATGGTCCATAGTGGAGAGTGAGATGGATTCATAATAAAGCCTCACTTTCACCTTTCCAGAAGTATTATTTGAGCTCCACAACAAGGAACCATTTGAGTTATTTAGGAATATGCCATTATTATATAGTCCCTTTACAAATGTATTCCATTATTCATCTAAATCACCTACCAACCTAATGTCTACAAAACCCATCCAATAACCACTAGAAAACTGATTGGATTCAACCTTCTTGACATTGTTCAAACAGTATCAACCCTTAGAGTATAGGATAGTTATCAACTCCTCTGACAATTTATAGCAATCTCCTCCAACTACAAAAGGATATTTTCCAAGTATCACCTGATTTCCATCCCTAATATTTCAAGGAAACTATCTAAAGAAAAATACAAAGGATTTCATTAAAACCTTCCAAACAATTGAGCCACTGAGCACCAGCTTAACAACAACTTTTCTAATCCAAAGGAGCACTGCCAATTTTTTAAGTTTCTTATCTAGAATAACTTGACTCCATAGTCGTACTCCAAAAAATCCTCACCACATGTCATTCAGTGCTAGTGCCTTGCCAAACCAAACCATATTCTTAAAACCCCAACCTTCTAGCTTTTCTTGGCGTAAACAAATTTCCCAAATAATAAGATGAACATCTTCCCTACTTTTCTTGCATATCCACAAAAAAGTAAACATTTTTTTAATCTTATTTGCTCAAGATAGATTTGGGAATCTTCCACAAAGATATCCAAGTACATATTTCATTACAACCATTCTTCGTCCTAGACAGAGTCATTTATAGTACCAAAAGCCAATATGTTTCTTAACTTTCCCGAGAAAGCACATCCAATCCTCCTTTTGATAGCAATTTCATTTGAGATAAGAAATGCGGTATCTGAAGCCTTTGTCTAGTTCTTACACTTGAAACGGCAAAAAAGACTTTATGTCGGATAGATTATTTTTAATAACCTCATTTAGTAGAAAAGAAGATTTTTTCCCACTTACCTCCGTATCAAAGGCCTAACATAATAACTTTATCACTCTAGAGAACACCTTCCATTGAGATACTATTCCAATCCCCATCAATAGTACATCATCTAGAAAAAGCAAATTAGTAATGTACTATGAGTACAATAATTTTATTCCTTTTATATTTCCTTCCTTTTCTTTTCTTTCAATAATAAGAGGCTCAAACCTTCCATAACTAGAAGAAAAAGGAGAGGGGATAATGGGAAACCATATCGAGGACCTATTGTGTTGGTAAAATTTTTAGAAGGGAACTCATTCATCAAAAGCAAAAAGTTTGCTAAAGTCATAGAACACATTATCTAATTCGTTAATTCTAGCCCCAAACTATCTAAAGTAAAACCCTTCTTAAGAATGTCCACTTCACTTTTCCATAAGACCTAATAAGGTCGATCTTGAGGACCATGGCTTCCAATATTTTTATTTTAATGGAGTGAAGTGCCTCTTAGGGTACATCAATAGCATCATAGATCTACCTATCTATCATGAAGCCAAATTTTTTTTGGTACATCTTCTTTGCCAACTTATCTTTGAGCCTATTGGAAATAATTTTAGAGATGGTCTTATAAATGAAGTTGCATAGTGAAATGGGCATGTACTCATTAAATGTCATATATTTAGATCATTTTGGAATAAATGTTAAATAAGTTGCATTCATGGATTTAGAAATATTCCCATTCATTCTACAATGTTCCACAACCTTTAAAATATCTTCCCCCATGAGGTCGATGATTGAAAGGAAAAGTTCCACAATCTAGCCATCCAGCCTTGGATTTTTGTCGTCAGCAAAAAATTACAAGACCCCTTCAATTTCAGGCAAAGTTATGGGCATTCTTGTCTCGTGAGAATCCTTAGAAGTGAATAAGATCATATACTACTAAATGAATTGCAACTATGCTAAAATGTTATTATTTCCCGGGAACTTGAAAAGAGAGGAAAAATGTTTCATGACAACAAATTCTAACTCTTTTTGTGTGGACTTGATAGTACCATCCACCTCCTCTATTTCCAAAAAATAATTATTAATCCTTCTATGATTGGAAAACTTGTGAAAAATTTAGTGTTTCCATCACCCAACTTAATCCAAGTTGCATTTCTCTTGAGCTTCAAATAGTCCTCTTTTATCCTCAATATTTGCAATTTTTTGGCCTCTAATGAACTCATCCTATGTTTTATCTTAACTCAAAAATTAGAATTAATGAAAGACTACGAGATTTTTTCATATTCATCCTCTTGGGTTAACAATTCTTCTTTCAACTCTACTTTTCTTTTTCTTTTCCAACCTACAAAAACTTTCTTATGATTCTTCTATTTCCAAAAAAGGGATTACACATTAGAGAAGCAACTAATAACATACTATTATGCCATAAATTCCTAACTAGTGACCTAAAGGATCCAATTCAAGACATGAATGGTTGAATTTAAAAGGGTATTTAATATTATGATCTTTGAAATCCAAAGTCAAGGAAAACAAAGAGGTGATCTAAAATTCTTTCTGGACTAATCCATGATCTATATCTTCCAAAATTTGTAGCAAGATGGCCTACTTTCAGGAGCCTATCCAATATATTAGCTATTCCTTCATCCCCAACCCTTCCATTTCTCTAGTTTGATTCCAAAGAATTAGGGATAACATCAAGGAAATTTTTTTCTTATAATATCTTTGAAAACTAGGTTATCATGGGGATCATAATGGGCTCTAATCTCTGAAGTTTCCCTAGTAGAGGTAGTGAAGTTCAGATCCCCTGCCAGAATAAGGGAATGATCCATTAGCAAACCACTCGCTTGGATATGGCCCCAATAACCATTTATATCTCCATAAGGCCCATAACAGTTGAACAACTTTATAGGATGTGACAAATCCCTTAAAAAACCTTATATTATGATTCCTATTGAGGATGAAAATGCTTGTAAGTTTGCATCCATTGGATCCTAGATGGAGAGAAACCCTCTTGCCAATATTGTAGATATTTTTGAAATACATTCCATCTAGGGAATAGATTTCGAAAGGCCTCTCTTTGTTTCTCTCCCAAAACCGTTATTTCTAGCCTTATAATTACATATAGTCCATGTAGATCAACCAGTCTCTTAAGTCGGTTGAATTTGTGGGCTTCCACTACCCATTGATATTGATGAACATCACAATCATTTGGGACCTTCCCTAGAGGAATATTTTGTACTAAATTCCCTAGGGATGTTCCCTTTCTCCTTTTGGAGCTCTACACTTAAACCTCCTTTAATGGCTCCTTCTCTCGCCAATTTTTTTTTTTATTTTATCTTTTAATTCTATTTTTAAATTTTCATTATTTATTTTTATTATTATTATTTAGTTATTTATTTATTTTTTCTAGAAAATAACATTTGGGAAAGGGAAAGTAGGGTTATTCTCGGATTTCTCTTTTATAATGGATTCAGAGAAGACATTTGTAGGGGCCACATTTAAAATGTCCTTGTAAGAAGGAATTAAGGTCTGCAAAACAAAGTCTAAAAGATCCAAAGGATTACAAGTTCGAGAACCAGGAGGATTTGTGACTAGGGAAGAAAATGTGTCAGGAGGAATCACTTGTCCACAAGGATCAATATTCTTAGTATTGTCTTTAAAATTCAAAAGAATTCCTACTTTATGAGGTGATATTTTAGCTAACCTATAAATGAAAAGTGAAGATTGACGGGAACCATTCTTTTTCAGGGCTAGATTGAGATAGGTCCCATATCTCCCACATTTATCCGTTATTAAACTAGCCCTATTACCTAGGAAATTTGAGATAACAAGATCAAAAATAGATTTATTGACACAAGATCTATTCAATTTTTCTCCTTCTACAAGGGGATTAAAAATAATAATAATAATAGCATTTTTCTCAATTTGATCTAACATCTGAGATTATTTTGATGACAAGGAATGGATCAAAGAGCTAGAGAGGGTAAAAGCCTTTCTAATTCTTCATAACTAGTTGAGGGATTCCCCTCTTATGAAGGTTCCACTCAAAATGAACCATAGATCCCTAGATCCTCTTTTGGATTCTCCAAAACATCTTTAAAGCAAGAGAATTTTTCTCCAAAACTATTTAGATCCCCCTTATTATATATGGCCTGAGATAACTGCATCGAAGACGACACCCCTTTGTGTGGCAACTAAACATCTCCAACATCTCTGGGAGATACAAAAGCTTTAGATTTTTTCACCCCTTTTTCATTAGACAAAATAAATACTTTGGATGTCAAATGAAGAGCCCCAACACATTCAGGAGTATAAAGAGTTAAAACCCTAAGGAAAACATCATCATGGGTGGAACCTCCCACTAAGAGAGAACATATGACCAACCTTTACCCTATTTGTAGACAACTAATAATCTTCAAAATATTTAATACCCTTCAACAACATGTCTTTATCCCCTATTGTTGGTTCCTCATTACTCTAATTAGATATACCACATCCAAAAAGAGTACAGGAGTAGATTGAAATGAATGAAAAACATGTTTAGAGAAGAAATATTTAATGGTGATTAAAAATTGACCTTTGATAGGATATGGTTTTGAAACGGAACCCTCAATATTGTATTTCTCTTATTCATTGGACCCACATCCTTCTTACGATGACCTACCAACTTCTTAATCCTAAAACTATATGATGCGAGATGCTCCTGTAACTAGGAGGAACCCTAAAGGTTACCTCATCACCACAACCCAAAACATGGGTTCTCCAAGAAAGTGCTTACCAAATGACCTAACAATCAACAATTTAGGCAATGAAAAGGAGTCTTCCAGAAATCTAGAGTCTAGAAATAAATTGATCTCCCCATAAAATTTTCAACTTCTTCAAGAGTCCAATGGACATGTCCATCTCCACAAGATCCCATGCAACCTTGTGAATAACAACAAATGAATCATCATCAATGAAAAAAATATTCCAAGGAAATTTTCTACTTCCGCAAGCATGATCATGGACCAAAGTTCCAACAGGAAACCTAACACTAAGATCCATAGATTTCGGTTATTTCGTTTCTCCCAAATTGAGTTGAAATCGAGATGCCACTATTTAAGCCAAGGGTACCTTTGCTAACAACCCAAATCTTAATAACAACAACTTAAAGGTCTAATTCTAAGAGGAACTAGGAATTTCACTACAATTCTTTTGCAGGGAACTCGCCTTAGGCATGTATCCCATGAGCAGTTTCCTAGCAAATTCCAAGCACTTTAAAAGATAGTTTAAACCTAGGGAAATATAACTAAACTTCCCTTATACGGCTGGTTGAGGTAGGCATTCAACATGGTCTAGGTTTACATCATGTCCTAGGGTTAGTTATAGCTTCGTTGGACGTGCCTACGAGACCTGTTGAGCCTATTTTGACTTTGTCACTTCCCGCATAAGTCTTGGTTTTCCAAACCTATAGTTTTGCAAGCGACCTTCAAACCCTAGTACAAAGAGTCATAATGGTTTGTACGCTACTCCCATCCCATTCCCCAAACCCGCCATTGATTTTTATTTAGATGGTGGTTGATTATTATGTGATCGTGTTCAATTATATGATTTTGGATCTATATGTGTAATTAGTCCTTTTAATTTTAATTTATCAAGACTTTATATCTATATCTATATATATATATATATATATATATATATATATGTATATGTATATGTATATGTATATGTATATGTATATGTATATGTATATGTATATGTATATGATATATGTATATGTATATGTATATGTATATGTATATGTATAGATTACATATATATACATATATATACATATATATACATATTGAGGGATTTTATTTTTTTGAAAATTTTGTCACTTTGATTATGAAGTTATGTGTTGCAACATTTTTAAAGAATAATGAAGAAATATAAAGTAAATCCAAAAATATTTTCTAACTTATAATTTAAATATCAAAATGAATACACACTATCCTATTTTCTTCATAGGAGTCTTTTTCTTCACTAAGAGTACTATTATATGTGTAGATATCTAATGTACAATAACAATATAAAAAATATGGAAGAACAAACACTTTGTAATATTACTTCAAAATCTAATAAAAACCATGTTTGAGGGTTAGAATAAAGATGTCAAGTCTTGTTTTAATGAAAGGGTAATAGAGAAACATGTTACTCTATAGAATTATGATTATAATATTAAAAATGATATTACATCTAAATTTAAGGAAATTGTTCATGCAATAATGGGTTAAAAGGATAAAATAAAATTAAGGTATTATAAAGATGTGATCAACCGTAATCCAAAAGATGAAATGATATATAAACCAGGATGGATACTCCAATGAATCACTCTATCACAACAAATCTTACAATATTTTGAAATCTTTTATTATGCAATTTATTACCTTATATTTCAAAATTATTGTTATTACATTAATGCTCAAATTGATGGAAATAACCAAAAATGAAATTAAAAACAAAGAAATTAACACACCATCCTTACAAATGAAAATAAAATGTGACATGGGAAACCCAATATGGGAGAAAAACCTAGCTACAAGGTGAGGCCCATACTTTGTTCTCTTTGACTTATTTAATAAACGGAAGTACAAATAAAGGGGCACTCATTATAGAGTTTCCATGGGGACCATGGCTTGAATGATTGTTACAAAATATTCTACCTCTTCTGTTATGATATATATAGTACTCCTAGATGTTCTAATAAACTACGAGACAATGACAATACAAAAAGAATGACATCATATATCTTCCTCTTCTTAGCAACTTGGTATTTAACATAATCTAATAATTGTTTATGGTTAGAATTAGTGGTTTTTCATGCCTCATCCCTCAATTAGTGTTAGGGTTTTGGGCCCTCTATAATCTTTTTGAAATTCCACATACAACTACCCTCACATTTGTGAATAATGGGTGTTGATGTGGCATCCACTTAATACCACAGTAGTCAACATGATATATCAACTTGTGGGAGACATAACTTCTATATATGAACTCCAACTGAGGTGATTTTTACACCATAGGAAAGCTTTCATTGTGCAGAACAACATTGAGGAGTTGGAAGCTATGCTCATACAATTTTTTCCCTCAAAATTGTTTTGATGCCTCAAAATATCTTTGGAAGGTTGCAAACTCCAAATCACCAAACTCATACCTACCTTAAAATGGGCCCTATAATCCAATTCCTCTAATTTTTCCACCTAGAAGTACCAAAATAAATGAAAAACAATATAATGATCCTTTCTATAGCATCAAAAATATCTCATTTTTAATTAGTGAAGAGAACAAAACTAGCATTGCTAAAATATGAACAAACTCTTACAATCTCAAAGTCAAATAAGTCAATGATAGTTCCTAAAGTATTGTGGGTCAAAACAATTTGTCATACAGATGAAACTAAATGATTTAAAGAATAAAAACACTTTCTTTTAGAATGTACCACATACAACCACATTAATTATAGTTTCAAAATATGTGTTACAACACTGAACTTCCTAACTTTTTAACTCATAAAAATATGTTGATTTAATAACACTTCTCTTCAAACATTTACAAGAATAGAAATGGGATTTTAAAGAAAACAAAGTAATTCCTTACATTTCTCAATGTATATTAAACATCATTATAGGAACCATTAAAGATAATATTAATCATTACAACTTTTTAATTATATTATATTGTATTTTCTGTGTTTTGTGGTAGTCACTACCATTTATTACATTGGGAATAATGAATTGAGTTTACAATCCACTATGACAAATAATGTTTATATCTTTATATGATATTAGTTTTAAATAATTTTGATACCTCTAACAAATAATAATAATAGTAATAATAACATATGTCAAGCAAACATATATACAAACTTAAATAAAAATATTTCTACAAGAAAGTGAAATTTCGATATGTACAAATAATTTACGAAAGAAACTATATAAAAAAGGTGAAAAAGGAGAATCCATATTAACTTATAAATATAAATATTATAGATAAAATATTTACAAATATTATTACAATGCAAACATGAATAGTTTCATAATAATCAAAATTATGTTTTTACATATACATGCTTGCATAAGTTGTGAGTTCGATGGAGTTGAATGAGATTACAATTAATATTAATTTATCTTAAATGGTCAAAGAAATTACATCTCAAATTGTATTTTTACATAGTCATATATGCATAAGTGGTCAGATAGAGATTACAACCAACCTCAATTCATCTTAAATGATGAAAGAAATTATAGTTCCAATTATATTTTTACATATTCATATGTTTATAAGTTTTGATATCCTTTGAAAATGATTAAAAAAATTACACTTCAGGAGATTTGATACCTCTCGATAGTTTATAAACTCGAAATACTTCACTATTACCTTCCTAGATCTATCAAGCATTCTGAGGGATCAAATATCTCAAGATGAAAACCTCTTTTAGACTAGAAATCTTGAGCAAAGATTTTCACTTCAAAAAATTTGATCGATGCTTGATATATATGCAGTTAAGAATTATAGGTTGGATTTACTCATGGATGATGACATCAAATTTCGACATGATCAAAATTATGTATATGTGTATGTCTAAAATTAATATGGTCATTTAAAATTTACTCATTTTCCTTGGTTGATAGTATAGAGAGTATTATTGAGAAGGATCAATATTAATTTATCTTCTTCAATATTTAGTATAGTGAGACAATTTTTAGATGAGTAAAATTGTGTATATGTATATGGCTAAGATGAATATGACCATTTTAAGTTTATTTTCGTAGCATGTTGAGGACATATAAAGTATTATTCTACATTATATTTCAAGAGTTACATGCAAAATAAATTGAATGTAAATGAAGTAACAATGTTGAGTGATGAAAAATGTGAATAATAAGAATGTAATCAAGTAAAAATAGTTTACATTGTGATCAATATCAATCTATATTCTTCCACTTTTATTTTTTTATAGAAAAATGGCATGTAATTTTATTCATCAAAAGAATAAGAAAATCACATTTTGCATATGCACAAGTGCATTCTAGAAATAATTTAGCATGGAAAAATGCTTTTGTAAAGACAAGTAGAAAAAAACCTAGGGACATCAAGTTCTAAATCATAGAACCGTGAAAAAATCAAAGAAATAGAGCATGCAAGCCCACCAAATAAACCCAAAGAGTGCATTGTACAAGCTCATAAATGACATGCCATGATTACAAGGAGAGTCTAAAAACCCCTACAAAAAAATAAAATAAATGAACTGAGCAGTCCTCGGAGAAAAAAAAATGCAAGCATGACATACTCATCCCTGGTAACCCAATCAAACAAGCCGTAAATAGGGAAACTCGCACAAGCACATGAGGAAAAAATTCCCATAGGAAAAATGTGACATCCTCTTAGTGGGAAGCAACAAAAGAAACACTGGACCAAAGCACATATGTCGACACTAAGAAGGAAGAAATGATACAACTTGACATAACAAGAGGGAACTCGACCAGGACCAAAAGCACAGGCCCCTAGTGAAACCCCAACATACATGAACTAAGGTTCTCCATGGAAATCCAAACACACCATGAAAAGGGTCTTGGCCAAATTGTTGATGGTGAACCTGCAAATTTAAAGAGGAAAGCCCTAACAAATGAAGTGTGTGGAGGCATGAACCAGGGGACTGAGATGGATAGGGTTCACTTCTTGGTTCCCTACTCCCTCAACTCCTAATCGAATGAGAGGATTGTATTCATTCCTTCTTCCACTTTTCTTATAGCCACATCTACTAATTTTGTTATCCTTGCATATTGGTCATATGAAAATGGAGGTTGAAGTAGACCATTCAATTTTTTAATTCAAGACATTGCAGTAAATTTTATACATTGTCTATCTTGTTTCCCAATATTAATAGTAACTTTGTCCGACATGAATCCTTATGACTTATGAATTGTTGAGCCCGAATCAAGTTTCAAACAATTTTTTTTATTACCTCTTTTAGGTATAATAGGAATATTTTGAGGTAATAATTCACTGTATAGAAGTCCTACATGATAATTAAATCTTACTAAAATATATGTGGGTAGTTTTGAGGGTAAAATTTCAAGGTTATGAACAACTTGTTATACAACTCGAAGAGCACCATTGATGACTCCTACACCACTCCATATGCTTGATGTAAGTATCACCCTAGCTCCAACTACAATAATAAACTCAAGTTCCAAGTCTTCCTCATTTGTTTCGATAAAGTCATTTTTGTTTCCTCTTATAGCAACATTGGTTGCAATGGGATAGTTAAATGGATGAAGTAACACTTAATTTGACTTTTTGCATCATTATTTATTGCAAAAAAAAATATTTTATTATCGAAGGAATAATTTTTGGAAGCGTCCAAGGAATTTTTGATATAAGTCGTAAGTAACTTCTAGTCTTCTATAATTGGCATTGCATCCCTAACATTGATCAACAAATGATGAAAAGAATTCTTGTTGGTTTGTGCATCTTGTCAAAACATAATATCAAGAGTCACAACTATTCTGAATGTGTTCCATAATTCTTTTACATGTCCTTCATATGAATACGCAAGTTTATCCATAACAAGTGATAGCTATCCCAGTCATTAACCAATATAACTAACCATCCACAAAAAGGAATTTGATAATTTTTTGTGAAAGTCTGGTGAAGTCTTGAATCATTTTTTGGTAACATATTTCTTACAATGAAACTCGTTTAATCTAATATGATATATATCACATTCTTCATCTCTTATTGTAAATAACTAAATGTAATCCTTATATATGTGTTATCTCTTCGATTGGTAGAAGTAACAAATGAATTATTGTTGTAGATATGTTGAAAGATTCAGCCCTTATAAGAGCTAAAAGAAGTAGCATCCTCTTTTCATGAAGAGACTAAATTCCAATGGAAATTTTAATAGCTCCAATCAAATATGAATTTTGTGTACCTATTTTCCTTAGATTATCATATGTAGTGGATCAACCCTTGATCTATAATGGCCAACAACAATACCAAGTTATCATGTTTTCTTAATCGTGAGACTTTCAAATGAATAATACAGGCATGTTGGTTAGTAAGAATGGTCTTTAACTTTCCCTACTAAGATATGAAATAAATAACATGATTGTAAATGTTTTCATCCACGAAATTTGTGTTCCAATTATACATAACATCATGATCCATATGTCTAATCATTCCCAACTTGTTGTAATTTATTAATTTATTGTTATACAATCCATAAATTATCTCCCACTCATTCTTCCTAGAATCTATATGTTGATTTGGAACTTCTTATTTGTTAGATTCAACTGGATTGATTTGAGGCAATTGCGATCAACAAGCCAAAGTCTATATTAAAATTTTCTTAGTTGTGTATTATTTCATTAGTTGTGTAACCTATATATTTGTCAAAATCATGGAAGGGCTTGTATAATAATAACTTAGACTAATAAAATTGTATAAACTTGCCATCGTTTTTATTAGGAACTTATTTGAATTGGGGAAACATGCATACAATAGTTGCACTCTTCCTTTGTAAACATTTATCCTCATGCTAATGTTTTCCATCTCACTATGATTTTGCATCATCTATAAATGTAAGTTTTTCAATATGGGTAAGTCATTTGGTATATGCATCAATAAGATAATTATCATTTTTGGCATTATATATATCAGCTTGCATTTGCTTGAATCCTTCATACCAACATTTAGAACCACAAATAAATGTCCACATTTAAAAAGAGGAAGCTCTATAAGCACATGGCATGTCTCTTGTACATTTATATCCATGTCAACAACGATTTCACATAATAATACAATGTTACCAACTTAATGAAAATTGTAACCTCAAAATGAGAACTCTGCCCTAACACTATTATTTTACACAAAAAACATAAATAACATCCCCAAATTGAAAAAGTGGTGATGCAACATCAACCTTTTTTAGGGTTAAAATTCCAATGTTTTTCAACCATAGCATTGAAAACCAAAATCACAATCATGGAAAACCTTAAAATTACAACAATTTTCAACCATGGTATTAAAGATCAAATATCATGAATTTGAAAACCCTTCAAATTTTGACATTTTTCAACTATGGAATTAAAACCAAATATCATGAGTACAAAAAAAAATTAAAATTTTAACATTTTTTAACCATGACATTATAAAGAAAATATCGTGTCTAGAAAGACCCTAAAAATCAACACCTAAATCAAAGAGTCATTTTACCAAGAACATTTTTTTAAGGCTAAAAGTACAATTCCTTTGAGATATTAGCCTAAGATAACTTAACCTATTTTGAATATAACACTAAAATAACAATATTTTTGAATATGGCTTATAAAATTATCACTAGTATACAAAAACCCATAAAAAAAACACCTTAAATATATGTGTGTGAGAGATATCACACACACGCACGCACGCACGCGCGCACACGCGCGCGCACACACACACACACCAATTAAACCAAATATTTAAAGTAATTTTAAAGAAAAATTTAAACATATTAAAAAAAACAAAATGTCTAAAAACTTAAAAAAAAGGAAACAATAATTAATATATACGCGCATGTGTGTGTAAACTTTTAAAATATATATAACCACAAAAAATGAAATAAACATACTAAAAACTTTTAAAATCTATATACATAACAAAAAAAAATGAATAATTAAAAAAAAAAATTGAATTGTGTGTGTGGGTTAGCAAGATAACTAGCATTGCCCCTCCACTCACGTTGTTAGCAACCAAGACAAATGCATGGGAAAAGGGGCAATGATGGGTATCACTCTCGCTTATATAAGACACAAAACCTTGTTTGTGTTGTGTTAGGGGGAGGGTGATGCATGACATCACCCCTCCACTACATCTTTTAATTGTTTTTTTTTTCACCTATATTTTATTTGAATTTACTTATTTATTTCTAACAACAATAACAAAAACAACTAATTTTTATTTTAAAATTTCTCAAATTAAAATTAAATTTTTATTTTATAGTTTTTTATTTAAGTTTTATTATTTATTTTTAAACTTAAATTATATTAATTCCGAAAAAAGCATATTACATCTAAAAACATGAAACGTTATAATACATCTTTTATATCCCTGGTGTCAAATATTATGATGATTCATGGGTTTTTCTCTTTTCCCTTTTCTCCTATGAACATTAATCCACCCTATAGATTTATCTATCATAGCTGAAGATAAAGTGGTTTCCTCCCTTTTTTGAGAAAGTTCCACCAAAGCCAACTCAACTAAATTTGATAGTTTTTTCTCACTATGAGAATGATCAGACTCATGGTTGCACTTCTGCCTGCTAAATTCAGACATGATTATATGAGGGTTTCACTGGGGGAGAAATACTATACCACATGCATTCATATTTGGGGATATATATTAAGGAAAAAATGACATAATATATTGAGCATATAATAGCGGGTAAATGGTTTTTATATAGGAAGGTATAAAAAATGGATCTCAAAGCTAATGAAAAAATAGAAAGGGGTGTAAAAAATGTTAATGAAAAATGGATACCTACAATATCTAGCAAAAGTAAGGGCTTTTTAAATTATGAAGGTGTATTGGGTTCATCTTGGTAGGGGTTTATATCATGTGACTTTTAGAGGTATTTTCCAATATGTAGTCAAATTAATGATATTGTTTAATATGCCACGAACACACATGATATGTCAGAGGTTCATTGAGTGAAGCTCCCATGCACAATTATAGTTGATGTTATTTTATTGTCCTTTGTTGAAAGGTTTTCCCCCCCTAGGGGATGTGACGGTGCTAGTGAGGGTTGGCCTAGATCCAGAGAGGTCAAGCTATTAGTAGGTGGCCTCTGTTGCTAGGAACTATTCTTCTTTTGACCTACAAAATTCATAGTACTTGCTGCTTCCTTTGGATCTCTCCTTCCACACTTCCTTCTCTTTGGTTCTTGGTTACAGAAAACCCCCTTGAAGGAGGGTCTTGCATTCTAAAGGTTCCCAAGTTGTTGGCAAATTTTGCACCTAAAAGCATTGTTTTCGAAATCTAATGGTTGGGTTTACTCCTTACCCTCCCACTTAAGGATGATTTTGTCTTGTAATTCTTCATTATGGTCCACCTCCACACATATGTGGACGAAAGAGATGATACCTTCTATCATTCCTTCAATGTCTACTTTGATGAAACAACCTATAGAGTCTCCAATATCTTCTAGAATCTTTGGCCAAATCCATTAGACATGCAAGTTTGGGAGCCTAACCCAAAATGGAACTAGTAGGGACTTCATGGTGAGAGGATTAAACTCCAGAAACCATGGTTGAATGGAAAAACTAGCTCTACCCCAAAACTAGGGCCCCTGGTCAAAAATCCTCTTCCTGTATTCAAGATATTTAAAGAAAACCATGAATTATCCTTTTGAGCAAAATAACAACTCGATGTTCTTGGAACAGTTCTGGTGAACCCAGTCTCGTAGGGAAAATGTCGAAGGCCAAAAGCCATTAAATTGACATATAATTTCCCAATATTTATATTATATTATCCTAAGCTTTCTAATGGCATCATTCACCTAAAGCTTTGGGGTATGCTAAAAATGTTCCACCACAAAATCTTGGCTTGAGAGTTCCTTAGGAGCGTTAGAACTTGGATCTAGCTTTAGGGAATCCTTGAAAGGCATGGGCCTTGAAGAATAGGATGCCCCACCACCCCTAATAACTCCTTTCAAAAGAGAAACTAAGGAGAGTATGACATCATTTTTAATGCCATAATCTTAGAGACCACTTTCCATCTTAAATTTCCTCCACTAATAGAGGAAACTTGTTGGGAATGGGTCCCCTGAGGGTCAATTTTGGGGTTAAAAACCCAAGTTTTGGTGTAGAAGGCCCGAAGTTTGTATAAAGAAATCTAAAGTCTCCGCATTTTTTGGTCGCAGAGTGTGAAGATATGAAGAGTCAAAAAGGGTTTTCTGCCCTTAGTCTAGATAGGTTGTGTTTGTTTTAGAGAACCGCCCTTGGTTTGTGGACCATGGGATTGTATAAAAAGGAGGTCTTAGAGGTCTCTAAGAAAAGAAGTCAGTGAGTAGAAGTGCTTCATGAGTCTGTAAAGAGCTAAGAGTGAGATTCGTAGTGTAGAAAGAGGCTGTATATCTAAGTGTACAAAGGCCTAGGGTAGAAATGTGTAGTTGAGTGAGAGGACCCCAGTAGCTATGTGTGCAAGGAAGATAGAGTCTGTATTGAAAATTTGAATCATAGATAAAGAGAAGTATTATGAAATTACTGTGTATTTCTCCTATGTGGATCACATGTGATTATGTTATGTTAAGTTCTAGGTTTATATTATAATGCTAATTTGATGCACAAAAATATCTATTTCTATCTATTATATGAACACAAATAATGACATATGCTTACATGAACATAATCTTAATTGCATGGTAAATTTGGAAAACACTTAAGATAATTCGAGAGCTTATATAGTAACATACATACAGAGGTGCATAAGTGCTTGAATTATCGTTTAGGGTTGCATGAAGGACAATCATATACCTTCGCGAAGGTTATAAGAGACGAAAGAGAAAGTACATCGACAAGCCCTAAAGGCTTATCAATCTGCGCGAAGGAAGGGTTTAACATATAAAGTTGACATCACGACCATCTCATGGTGCAAAAACTTGGTTCCTGCATCCCCCCATACTACTTCAAGTGAGAGTTCAGTCCGTGCTTTGTGGACTAATGCCAAAAGGGCCAATACATGGGGATTTTCTTGGGTGACTAACGTTGAACCTGGGTTAGGGCCCATCAAGCAAACAAATGGTCCCATTGTTGGGACCAGGATCTGCATAATGAGATGTCTGATGTCGCATCATTGGAATCCAACTAAGAAAGATATCGAAGGCTGGTTCGATAGAAAGTTCCACGAATTCATGGTGCAAGAGAACAGGAATCTGTGATTAACGAAAGAATAGTGGTTGGATAGACATCTGTAGATAGAAATGCATGAAATCTTCTTCTGTTCCTTCTCGGTTGAATTATAGGAGTGGATCGTGAAGTTCGCAGACAGTCAAGGGAGGTGGAGGCTTGACAATTTGATTGTTTGGAACTTGGAGTTAGTGCGGAGATTGGAAGCCTTTGAAGATAAGATCACACAGCCTATCAACCATTGACTCGACCTCATCATAGGAGGGTTTGTGGCAAAGTTTGCGGTTGATACTTCTGCCAGTTACAGTGAAGCAAAGCACCGCGTCTTCATAGAACCATGAGGTAAGTATTTAAAATCACTAAATACTTGGATTAAGGTGCTCTTGTGTGAAAAATGGGTCATGCAATTACCTAGATGTTTGGAGCTACGTGAAGTGGAAGGTATTTTAGGGATGGAGGAAGAAAAGGTCCTCAGTATAGCCTGTTGATTGAGCCTCCTTTAAGTGATGATGAAGGAATATCAGGCTTCTCCACTGAGCGTTATTCAATTTATAAGACAAGGGTTCCCACAAATACCTACACTGCCTCCATCATCATCCCATCCATCCACACTGCCCCCATCCTCACCTCCACCACTTACCCCGTCCCCCACACCACTGCCACCTCCACCACTGTTCAACATCGCGAACTCCATAAAGCTACCTGTATTAAAGGGCGTAGGAAATGAAGATCTAGACCGGTTTTAGTTCGTCATGAACACTGTATGGGAAGATCAAGATATCACAAATGACCAAATGAAGAAATCCACATTGGTTAGTACTTTACAGGACCGCGCACTAATGTGGTACATTAAGTATAGCATTGATAACCCAACGTCCATGTTGGTAGATATCCAGACTGCGCTGAATAGAGAATTCAATAGACCTAAGTCTCAAGTGCAATCAATTGTGGGATTCAAGGAGATCATGATGAAGCCTAGGGAGACACCCTGGGATTTGGATCAAATATTAAATTGTACAATCTGTGAAGCCAACATGAACCTATCTGATGGGTTGTACTGGGAATGGTTCATAGCCTCACTCCTACCCCACCTAAGGGTTACGCTATGACAACAAAAGATTGGGACCCAGGCAGAAGTTTTGGAAATCGTGATGAGATTCCATGAGACACCGATGTAGGATGCTAATTTGGGGGTTTAGTAGATTCACGTGTAGTTGTAGAACCTTTGCATCGAAATGCAAAGTCTGAAGAAAGACAAAACAACTCAGCTTGAGGTGTGCGAAGAAGTTTGGTGCCTAAAATTCAAAGGTCAAGGGCATGATAAGGATCATTGTTCAGTCTTTGCAAACTATGTTGCAGTAGGGTGACCAATGCCTCTAAGGTTGGAGGCTGTGGTAGCGCCAAGTGTAGGGCCCACGCTATGGTGCACTATATGCCAGGTAGATGGGAAACATGCGACCGAAAATTTCCATTTGTTGTAGAAATTTGTACAGACACCACAACAACTCTTCTGCAATTTCTGTTAATCAGTAGGTCATGACGAGCGTAATTGCTGTAGTTACATATTAATGATGGACAAGACACCTTCATACAGGGTGAAGGTAGAAACATGGGCTCTGGACCAAGGTGTTGGGGGAACACGAGGTGAGTATCAGGGGTGCAGCCAAGGTTGATGTGGAGGGGAGCCTGGTAGAGGCCGAGGGAAACTTATTTGTTATGATTGTGGAGGACCAAGACACTACAAGAGAGACTATCCAAATCCAACGTGTTTCTCATGCCACTACTATACTCACTTTAACCATGCAAGTGAGGATTGACCTATATTGTTGGCTAAGATTCACGAAAAGGGGCCACATCCTCTGAAATCGATGTATAACCTCTAGATGATGAGGGTTGAGCCTCACGAGGAATACCCTAAGATAAACATTATGCTATGAAGTGGAATGACAATTGGTGAGGATAAAGGGAAGCATCCTTTAGAAAGTGAGTGGGTCCGAAAAGCACCTAAAAAGGACTCTGGGTTTGATCTGGAGTGCACAAAAGAAACCTTTATGGAAGCAAAGAAAAGCTTCGCTGAGGACTCTACCTCAGGAAGTCAAGAGAAACTAGTTGAATAAATGGTCCCATCCATGATGACCACGTTCTTAGAGACCTATATGAAACTACTCTGCGATAGTAAGGCTATGAAGGGACTGTTTTTGGGCATAGAATCCCCCCAAGACATGTTTTGGGGCTCAAAACCCAAGTTTTGGTCTAATCTTATTGTAAAGACTCCATGAATTGCAGGCGCGGAGTGTGAAATGTATGATAGAGTCACAGGGTTGTCTGCCCTAGTCTTGTAATGTAATGTTAGCCTACCCATGGTCTGGGAACCATGCGATTGTATAAATAGAGTGAGGCTCTAAGTTTAAAAGATAACTAACTAGCGATGTAATAGAGAGTGAAAAGGAAGAAAAGAGCAAGAGTCTAAGTGTCTAAGTGTGTCTTGGTTCATAGAGTAGGAAAAGGCTCTGCAGTTGAGTGCACAAAGGCCTAGTAGTCCATAGCTGAGTGTGTAGGGTGGAGTCAAGTCTGTAACCGAGGAAGAAATAATAAAAAGACGTTTTATCTTAATTCCGTGTATTTGTTTTTAGGTTATTACATGTTTGATATAAATTGCAAATATATTATTTATTTACTTCATGCACATGTATGAATAATTTATATTGCTAAGTATACTTTATGCATGTAAGTAGGCTAAGTTAATCAACTAACAACAAAATACTAGTAAAGGCTTGGGTAATAATAATGTTTGGCCCTCGAGTGGGGCTGCGCGAAGGCAACATCTCAGGCTTCGAGGTATAGGTAAGTGCGTATAGCGACGTCTGCATAGGATTGAACTGTGGACCACTTGAACTGATCAGACATCTCCAAGGTGTGGAAACATGGTTCTAGCACCCTCCCATACTACTTTGGGTGATACCTTAGTCCATGCTCCATGGAATGTTGCCAAAAGGGCCAGTAGTATTGAGATTTGTTTGGCTAAATCACCTTTGAACCTGGGTCAGGCCCCAATAAGCAAACAATTGCAAGAACTAATCAATTGGTGCAGGACGGCATTCCTGGTGAACTGTGGGTATTCAGAAAGCTTGGTAATCATAGGGCAAGGACTAGACATGATATGAGACTCACCGTGCAAATAGGGGAATACAAAATGGACCAAGTTATCTTGGATCTAGGGTCCGACACAAATATTTTTCCAAAACAAGCATGGGAAAGAATGGGGAGACCTGAACTCCAATGGTATTTGATCCAATTAAGGATGACGAATCATAGAAAACTACCCCAATGGGGAGGTTGCAAGGGGTAACAATTAACATTGAAGGTGTGAGCGCACTGGCGGATTTTGATGTAATAGAGATTGTGGATGATAGAAATCCCTATCCTGCACTCCTTGGGATCGATTGGGCCACTAACATGAATGGGTTAATCAACTTGAAGAAGTGAAAAATGATATTTGAAAAGAAATCACTCTGCATAGTGGTGCCACTAGATCCTGCAGAAGGACCGTGCTATACAGAACTAGTCCACGATTATGAAAGTGATGACGATTTGGACTATATTTACAAGATAACGACGCGAGACTAGGATTGGGTAAATCTGATAGCAGGTAGACATATTGCATGGGACTGTGAAAGCTCTTGCACATCAGATTCAGATGAAGAACTAGAGCACTGGAAGAACCAACTGCATGAAGTATCTACGTTGCGCTATAATATGATGACCAAGTCATTGCACTGCATGTCATCAGAAGTAAGGAAACTGCCTTCCTATGATGGGTTCACTGATGTGGATATATTTTTCAATGCATTTGAAAGAGAAGTGTTGGAGAAGCATCGCTTCGAGGCCTTGGATTAGGTGTTGCACGCTATGCCCACAAGATGGTGGGGTACACACAATGATAGTTTCGGTGATTGGCATCAATATATGAGGATGATGAGAATACATTTTGGACAGCTGAAAGTATAGATGATATGCAAGTATGATGGAAGGGATGATCCACCCGATCACTTGAGAAAATGGACTAAGGCTTATGGAGTGGAGCCCCAGCCTGAATGGGTGCATCTGTTTTGTAATACCCTAGATGTCATACTAATGAATTGGTACTTGGAAATAGAGCTTCACCATGGAAATGAAGAATGGGACATCTTACGCTAGGGGTTTATAATGACGTTCAACTTTGAGGATGGGTTTAACTGTATTGATGCAGTGCTACAAGAGATTAAAGTAGTGATCCTTAGGATACTGCAAGATCCTTTGGACCTAATTCAACCTGATTGGACTACTCAGCCGGGCCATGCACTAGAATGCTATAACATGATTGTTGAAGAAGAAGACGAGGATCCCATAAGGATTAATATTCCAAAAACCGAGGGTCACCACAAGGTTGAAGGACCATAGATAGAGGATCTAGACACAACCATGCCATTGAAAACTAGATAGGTAAACATTGGCACAGAGGCGGAGCCGAAATTTGTGAAGATTGGGGACTATTGGGATGACGTGATAGTAGATAAGATCGCTGAGCTCCTCCACGAATATTAGGATTTGTTCCCCACAAATTTTTTTGATCTGAAGGGAATAATAGGATACCTCAACGTCATGAAGATCACCCTAAAACTGGATGCAAAACCTGTGAAACAAAGACCTTACCTCCTTAATCCAAAGTATAAGGAAAGGGTCTGCACTGAGTTAGATAAGATGCTCACAACATGTTTTATTGAACTAGTGGAAGAATCTGATTGGGAAAGCCCACTTGTGATTCAAGAAAAGAAACAAAAGGAAGAAATAAGGATATGAGTAGATCTTTGGAAATTCAATGATGCCTCAATGCATGATTCTTTCCCGACCCCATTCACTGATGAGGTCCTGGATAATGTAGGTGGCCAAGAAGCATAGACTTTCATTGATGTGTTCTCTGGGTACCATCAAATCAAAATCATGCCTGAGGATGGAAGTAAGATGACCTTCGTGACTGAATGGGGATGTTTTCAATACACCATAATGCCTTTTGGGCTTAAGAATGTGCCAACAATCTTTTCACGCATAGTCATTGTGACATTCAAAGACTTCATTCACGAATTTCTAGAGGTATACTTTGACAATTGGACATTGTTTGGATTGGTCAAGCACCATGTGGTGAGTCTGTGCTTGATGCTAGATAGATGTAGGAGATACCAAATCGTGCTCAATCTAAAGAACTATCTATTTTGTGTCCCTTTTGGGATCTTTCTGGATCATGTGGTATGTAAACAAGGATTGATCGTAGACCCCACGAAGATCGCAGTGATAATCAACTTGGAGGTGCCAAGGAATGTGAAACATCTACTCTAGGGCACACCAGATACTATAGCAATTTCATTAAGAGCTATGCCTAGATCACCACGCCTATGGAGAAATTGTTGAAAAATGATGCTATGTTCTGTTGGAATGATGAATGTCAGAAGAGATTAGATGTGCTGAAAGAGGAAAGGGCCACCACGTCGAACCTAGTCTTCTCAGACTAGAAGAAGGAATTTCACGTGCATGTGGATGCATAATGTATTGTGCTAGGGGTTGTACTGACACAAGCCAGTGAAGAAGAACTGGATCATCCTATAATGTTCATAAGTAGGAAGTTATTTAAAGGAGAGAAAAATTGGTTCACAACATAGTGTGAAGGATTAGCTATGGTGTACGTGCTCCATAAGTTCAAGCACTATTTGTTGGGAGGAAACTTTAAGATGTATATGGATCATTCCGTGTTGAAGTACCTGGTCAACAAGCCTATGTTTGGTGGGGGGGATATGTAGGTGGCTACTGTTGTTCCAGGAGTATGGCTTTGAAGTTATTGTGAATCTGGGATGACTGAATGTGGGACTTGATCATCTATCACACATTGAAATAGGAGAGGAACCTACTAATTTGGAGGAAGGACTGCTTGACACACAAATATTTGCAGTGCATGTCGCAGATAGTGACTTTGAAGATATTATCCACTTCCTAATGACAGGATCAGCTCCGGAAGGTTATACAACTAAACAAAAGAAGGAACTAGTAGTGCACATGACATAATTTTCTATCATTGCAAGGCACTTGTACAAAAAGGGGCCAAATGAAATATTCTGACGCTATGTGCCTGACTTTAAATGAAGTAGCATCCTCGCTGAGCCTCACAAAAGAGCTGCGGGAGGAAATTATGCATGGAAAGAAACAACACAGAAGATTCTATGTGCTGGGTTGTGGTGGCCAACTGTGCATAAAGGTTCGAAAGCATATTGTAGGGCATGTGATGCATGTTAAAGGACTGGCAAGTTGTTGTAGAGGGATGAACTACCTCTAATTATGCAGGTGACATTGCAACCATTCAAAAAATGGGCGATTGAATTTGTGGGTCCAATTCAGCCTCAAGGAAAGAAGATGGGTGTGTGGTACATCATCACCACGACTAAGTACTTAAGTAGGTAGGCGACGGTGTAGCCTGTGAAGGACTGTACAGGCACGATAGTAGCAAAGTTTATTTTTGAATATGTGTTGACAAGATTTGGATGTCCAAATATCTTGATGAGCGATCGCAGTATGCACTTTCTTAATGAAACAATCAGTGTGTTGACAGAATAATTTCAGGTGTATCATCAGAAAAGTATGCCTTATCATCCATGGGCTAATGGGATGGTGGAAGAACTCAATAAGATACTAGAGAGTGCGTTGAAGAAGGTCTGCAATGCTTAGAGAAATGACAGGGATGTGCGCGTACCCGTAGTGCTATGGGCCTATACAGTGACTTGCAAGAAGTTGACTGGGAAAACGTCTTTCAGGCTGGTGTATGGCATAGAAGCTGTGATGCCAATGGACTACATTGTACCTAGTCTATGCATAGCAGAACTCATAGGAATGGCAGATCATGGAGCCCTGGAAGAGAGGCTCGCACAGGTAGCGAAGCTTGAGGAGGACCAATTTCCAGATGGATTTAATCAACAAGTTCAAAAGTAGTGTGAAAAGGCATGGCACGATCAGCACATCAAATTGGGAACCTTCAAGGTAAATGATCTAGTCTTTTTATATGACAGTAAATTCTATAAATTTCAAGGGAAATTTAGGATGCTCTAGCTAGGGCCATATGTCATCAATGAGATTACCGATGGTGGAGCTGTTTAGCTGCTCAAATTGAATGGAAAACCCTTCCCAAGGAAGGTGAATGGCAACCGATTGAAGCTATACAACGGTGATCTAGCTAGGTGACTATATGAAGGAAGCACAGTATTAGTGCTCGAGGCAGCTGAAAGGAGGTGTGGGACTATTAACTACATTGCTCTGGTTGGGGAGTTGCATGAGGGGATAACTATGTGAAATGAAGTAATGTCACAGAGCCCATAGAAGTGTGCATGAAGCTACACTACCAAAGGAAAAACTGCGCAGGATAGCTGAAAATTGATCGTTAAAGTCACTGTTCATGATTTGACAATAAGAAAATATCCAAATGGAGTGGGAGGGAAACATTTAAGTCGAAATTTATGGACCAAATATTTGAAAATATGCTGCCAATCTTGCATTAATGAACCGATTTTGGGGTAAACTATCGGATTTGAATTTGAAAGTTGCTATATATTACAGATGGTTGCCCAGCAAAAAACATTTGGCATTTTGAGAATTGAGTTGTTGAGCTCTTAGGCGCACATGAACCATGAAAATTTTGAATTTTTTCTAGGAAGTTCAGTATTTGAGATGTTGCCAAAGGAGACATAGGAGTTTTTGCATAACATCATGTCATTTCTTGCAGAAGCTATGAGTGTTGAAGCAGTGACAACTAAGGGAGTTGTTCCAGAGGTATCTATGGCAGCACAGGGAGCTGCCCCAGAAGTTGTACCTGTGGAATTATCAAAAAAAGTACTTAAATCCCACAGGACACCTAGGCCAAGGCCTACGCTAACCCAGGAGGGTCCAAAACTGAAGAAGGACAAGCAGAAAATGCAGTCATCAGTGTGTGCATCACCTAGGATGCACCCACAGTCGAGAAAACCCACCATGTAAGAAAACACCAAAATGATTGACCTATATTCAGAAAAAGAAGTCAAAGAAATCCCCATGGATGATGAGGATACCGTGTGAAAATGGAGGATATTGAAATTAAGGGGTCAAATCCCATCTCTAAGCTACTTGAATACATTCCTTCATGCAAGGGCAAGATGAAGGTGCCCAAAGATATTGATGAGAGTAAGGTCACCCTGCCACCCCTCATGCCAAACCAAATTGTCTTTGAGGGACCGCACTTAGGGTGTGTCCCCTTTTTGAAATTGGAGGATTGGGACTTAGCCAACATAGAGAGCTTCCCTCATTTAGCGACATACCAATTTATGCATTGTGTCATCCAATAGAATAATGGAGTGATTGCTTTGGAGCTAAGTAAGTGGCTAAAAGGCGTGGACAAAGAAAGCCTCCAAAACTTGCTATGGGTGCCACATTACAACTGTGCACCTATCACGATGGTAGTGATCAAGTAGTTGATGTGTTTGGTGCACAGTGGGTGTCTGTGGCTGGAGGAGCCAATTCCCATCACTGACATGCTGATCCATAGGATCACGTGGTTGCCATACATAGGAGAAAATCTGGCCATGGCGTTTGGCGGAAAGGTCGGTGAGCATGTGCTTGCTGAGGCGATGAAGGAAAAATTCAAGCTCGTAAAGAAGTCATGTGGCTACGACATTTCGAGTATCACTAACCCCACGATTAAAGTGGCGATGCAAATATTGGAAGTGAAGGTCATGCGAAAGTGTCGCGCAGATGAAGTGCCAGCACCACTGATAGCTTTGGCAGCCCACTGCGCTGAGGGAGTTCAATTTAAATGGGTGTGCTACCTCTGTGGTGAGTTCCTCACAAACTTCTATGAGGCATAAGATCACAGTAAGACTTTCCACTATGCATGGCTATTGTTGTCCATAGCGCTAGTTGCATGGGAGCTACCTGAAGATATCCAGTTTCCTTTGGTCGTGCATGACCCATCAGAGGTAATGAAGTTCACTTCACTATGGGTGAAGAAGGATCCTCAAAAGATAAAGGATAATAAGATATTCTGGATCTTGATGGAGATGAGCATCCATATGGCCATCAACCACAAGCCACGACTGACACTTACAAATTTTACAAAGTTGCAGGAGTACATGGAATTCAAGGCTGACTTCCACCATATCTCAATACGAGCATGGAAATACCATGAGAGGAAATGGCACGACCTTCCATACTTAGCCACAAATTATGCAATTGCAGCAGCCCTCGACTGTTGGCCAACATATTGGCGCAATGACATGGACTCAACATTAGGATCTAGCAAGACCGCCATGTAGTGGAAGAAGGAAGAAGCCAAGTTGAAGATGGAACAACTGGCCACGAAGAGGAGAAAGGAGGCTGATCACAAGGCCAAGGAAGATCATGGTGCTGCACAGTAGTCGGGTGGACAAGTAGGTGAAGAGGAGTGCATCTCTGACTAAGTCAGAAGTCGCCTTCCCCAGAGACCGAGGAAGAAGATGATCAGACGGAGCAAGGAGGAGCAGACTTGGAGACAACTCCATTATGCACCAAGTGCACCAGAGATCTGGAGAAGATAGGGCCATGGAAGAATTCCAATGCTAGAAAGACGTATGTGGACACAATGACCCTAACAAAAGGGGACTTAAATGACATAGGTGATATGGTATGGGATGCCACGATGGGATTGTTGCAACAGTTCAAGTAGCAATAGCATCAGGCATTGAGTTCTATACACACAGGTCTGTGTGAGCTATAGATCCACACATCATAGATACAGACCAATGCGGTGTCAACCAGCATGGTGCCTGTCACCTCAGAAGCCACAGGGATGCTACATGCAAGGGATCCCTAAGCAATAGTGCTGCCAAATGGAGCACTAATGACAAAGACTAAAACTGACAAACTTGCTGCTAGCATCCTCAAGAGAGTTGGACTCAAATTGGCCATGCTTCCCAATGAGGCCCTTCACCTTTTACAGGATAACGCGATCGTGGAACTTCAGGCCCATGAATAGCATGCATTGCAAGTGATCAGCAAACATAAGGTCAATAATGCCTAGCTAACCGTGTAGAGAGACTCTACCCTTAACCTTGTAAAACACATTATATATAAGAACCAACACATTGCCAGAGTCATGTTTGAGGCATGTAGGATTGTCCCAGAGTTCAACATTTCCGAGACTGAGCCGATAGATGTGAGGGTAAGGAAGCTTGTTGCTGGAGTGTGCAGCACACGAAATGAATTGGCAAAGGTTTAGCTAGAGCTGAACCTCAAAATTGTAGAGTTGTAGTTAAAGGCCTAGCCTTCAACTTTGCCAAATATTAGAGAGAAGCATGAGATCATTGTGAAAGATGCAGTACCAGTCATAGAGAGCACGGTAAAGGACTGTACCGTGCTCTTCAAACAGCCGCTCGAGGTAGTCACCTACCTACAAGAAGATCCTACTGTACAACAGCTGGAAACAAAAGTGAGGGAGCTGCAGTAGCACTATGACAAAGTCAAAGCGACAATGCGCACTATCACCATCATGCAGAGGTTAGTTAAGTTGCAGGAGGCCAAGGCATTGAAGGAGCAGGTAGATGCAGCTCACCATAAGGAACCCATGCTGACGGTTCTCTTAAAGCCTTGGTTAGATGATGCCTACTTGATCATGACCACCATTGAAGACAAGCTAGCTAGTCTGTAGGAGACTCAACAGAAGATTGAGTCAAACAACACAAGGCCAGTGACAGAGTAGTTGGTCGAAGGGATGAAGCAGACAGTAACAAAGTGCATCGCCAAGGTAGAGTTGTCCAAGTTGAGCTAGGAGGTCTTCGCAACAAGACCTCTGCACCAACAAAGTGACTTGAGGGTGAGTCACCATGTTTGTGTTAGGGGCCTGTTGGGAACGGGTCCCCTGAGGGTCAATTTTAGGGTTAAAAAGCCAATTTCTGGGGCAAAAGGCCTGAAGTTTGTATAAAGAAATGTAAAGTCTCCACATTTTGTGTTCGTGGAGAGTGAAGATATGAAGAGTCAAAAAGGGTTATATGCCACAGCTGAGTGTGCGGATCCCTGCAGCTGTGTGCGTAGGGTAGATAGAGTTTGTATTGAAAATCTAAATCATCAATAAAGAGAAGTATTCTGAAATTACTGTGCAATTTTCCTTGATGGATTACATTTGATTATGTTATGTTAAGTTATGGGTTTATTTTATAATGCTAATTTGATGTGAAAATATATATGTTTCTATATGTTATATAAATGCAAATAATGACCTATGTTTACGCGAAGATAATATTAACTACAGGGTAAATTTGGTGAACACTTAAGATAATTCAGAAACTTATACAGTAACATACTTACAGAGGTGCGTAAGTGCCTGAATCATTGTTTAGGTTTGTGCGAAGGAAAATCGTATACCTTTGCGGAGGTTCTAAGAGATGAAAGAGAAAGTACATCGATAAGCCCTAAAGGCTTATCGATCTATGCAGATGAAGGGTTTAAGGTATAAAGTTGACATCATGACCATCTCAAGGTGCGGAAACTTGGTTCTTGCATTCCCCCCATACTGATTCGGGTGAGACTTTGGTCCGTGCTCCACGAACTGATGCCAAAAGGGCCAGTAGTGTAGGGATTTGCTTGTCTGACTAATGCTAAACCTAGTTCAGGGCCCATCAAGCCAACAAACCTCATTGCTCCCATAGGGATCCCTATAATATATTAAATGCTTCCATCTATAAAATTTACAACATCTACCTATTTTACCTTGATACACAAAGAATGTCTACATAGGGACATAACAAAGATAAGGAATTTTTGAAGATCCCTAAACCTAAAAACTTACTTCGCCTTTTCCATACCAGCAACCAGGCACCATGAGGGAGACATACCACCCTTGGGAAGTTTGGTTTGTTGGATACTTTTGTAAAATATTTTTTAGTCATTACCATACCCCAAACAAATTTCTCCTCCAGACATTCCATCAAACACCTTGTTGACATCCTCCCCACGGATGTGTTTGTCATCCCTTTTGTCACACTTTCTCCTGACAACGTCAAAGCCCATCACCCTTAGCTTATAGATAGAGACAATGGCACAAGCATCATACTTGTGATTTAGTAGCCAATATGCCAACCATGGGGTGATGCAATACAAGGTTCCAGAACTGTAGACTAGAGATTTGTGCATGGCTCCCTTGCCATGGTGTTTGCGGACTACAGCATTGAATATTCATCCCTTATTCAGGATTTTTTTATGTGAAAAATTTCATTTCGCACCCTTATATTTTTTCTCCTCTCCATAGGTTTCCCCATGATTCTTCTACTTTCATGACCACTATAGCATCTCCATATCTTAAAAAAAAAGTTCATATATTAAAAAAATTATTTATTTTTATTTTTAAAATGATTTATTAGTTCCTTTTCTTATTATTGTACTTAATTTTGAATGCCTTTTTTGTTGTTATATATAATATATATATATATATATATAATATATATATATATATATATATATATATATAGAGAGAGAGAGAGAAGAGAAGAGAGAGAGAGAGAGAGAGAGAGAGAGAGAGAGAGAGAGAGAGATCCAAGGGTTAGCTGAGTTGGTCTAGAGAAAGATGTCCAGTTCCTTGATATTCTTGATCATGGGTTTGACTCTCTTTGATTCCTTTCAAGCAAGGCCCTATAATTAAGGCTGAAAAATTACCTTGTTTACCATCCAAGAAATGTGAGGAAGTACTCTAAGGTTTCCTATTAGATCCCTAGAGTCATACTACACTATGATGTAGTGTAGATCCTAAGAACATCTAAGTGCGATATTAGTTTATTGTTATGTTAATGATCTTCTATTTAAATCTGCACGTAGATCCATCTATCATAGTTTCAAATATGTCTAAGTGTATTTGTGTGGTTTCTAGGAATAATGTTCTAATTCATTCATTCTCGGCCTAAGTCTCTAGCAACAAAATATATATCTTGCAGCAAATAAGATTGTATATTAGTATTATTCGTGTGAATGCACTGTTACAAAATGACTATATAGTTATGTCTTGAATCTAATTGTTGTTTCAGAGGTTGAGTTTAAGCTCAAGTATCATGTACATTATTTTCCCCTATAAGATGTCACAAGAAAGTAAGGTGTCATGAAGAATTATTTCAATTTGTATCTAAATCCTTTTTCATGTGTATTCATTTCCATGCTGAATGCAAATAAACTAACTAGAAACTAATTGATATTTATTATGCCTTTGAAAATATGCACATCATCTACATTCATCATTCATCATGAGTTTTTCAAAGAAGTACCAATATCATGCATGAACCATATTCAAATTGAGCATTGATTTATGTTAAAATGCAAATCTTTTTTGAGAATCATGGTTAAGGGAAAAATTATCAACCATTAACATAATTCTACTGGGTTGAGTTTTCACTAATCATAAGTTGGAGCATTCATGAACCTTGGGTTTAGAATGAAGAGATGAAAATTTTGGTGAGGGTGAAAAATGGAGAACAGATCGTAATAGATTTAAAGGAGAAATTAAGATTTCCTTTAAACCTATCAAAATCTCGTGGGTAGTTGAGAAATTTAGAATTAAAATACTAGGAAAACAATAGTTTTCAAATTTTCCATTTAATATAAAACCCTTGTAAAACCTATCAAGCAAGTCAAGGTACTCTTCAAACAACCTTAATTGTTTTGCAAAAGCTAAAGTAAACCATCATATTAATGCCGAAATTCAGTCCAGTTTGACAATTCCATACCATCATCACAACAAATCAAATTTATAACTCAAAATTCCATCAAAATTTAATGAAATTGTATTTATATGTAGTAAAGATTCAAAAATGAGGTGGGTACATGAAATTACATGAAAAGAAGACATGCAACCCAAGATTCATTATAGAATTCCTTCTTTGAATAACTTCAAAACCTATAAGAAATACCACCAAAGTTTTGATAGAGTTTCCCTACAACCCAAAATTTTCCCCTCAAAATACAAAAATGAGTCCTATATATAGGCACTCAATGAACAAGACCTAACCCTCAACCACTAGTGGTA
Source organism: Pinus taeda (assembly GCA_000404065.3). NCBI lineage: Eukaryota > Viridiplantae > Streptophyta > Pinopsida > Pinales > Pinaceae > Pinus > Pinus taeda. The sequence goes on along the minus strand of APFE030195545.1, from coordinate 116,045 downwards.
TTTGATAAACCACCAAGATTATTTACAAAATTACCATCTCTATTAGAAATAACTTCTTCTAGAATCGTCTTGAAAGGTCTGGTGGTTGTAGAGTAGGTCCCTTTAGATTTGGCTATAATAGATATTCATTTTATCTCTTGTTTGTGTGCTAGGGCTTCCGTCTCTTTGTTGGGCACTGCTTGAGCTGGGCACTATTTCATATGAGTTTTTGATGGTGTCAATGGTGTCGTGGTGAGTACGGATGCCTGTACTGATTGTTAAAGTCATGCTTTAGATGAGGCTTCTTGTGATACTGTTGTAAATCCTTGTTGAATAGCCCATTTGTATAGGTCCATAAGTGTCCTCCATTCCCTACCATATGGAATGTCACATGATGAAGCTTCTATGATAACCCCTTCCAAGCTGATAATGTCTTCATAATCAATTTTCCTCACTATTTGAAAATGATTTTAGCATGAACAAGACTTCATAGTGATCATCATATAATTTCACAATCTCCACTCTGTTAAGGGCATGACCCTTTTATTCAAAACCTTTGTGATATTCTTTGATTGTGGCCAAAAGTTTCATGAAGGACTCTTTGGGTTACATGTTCCCATTGCTATCAAGGAAGTTTGGAAATTTCTTTTGGTAGAGCATCTCACATTTCCTTTTAAAATCTTCTATTTGTTCTATCAATTCTTTCACCTCTTCCTTTTCAATCATCACGAACTCATTTTTCCCTATTACTTGGTTGGCCCTCATCACCCATTCAGACCTATTGAGATTCACCTTTTCCATTTCTTCTTTAGGCACCTAGTTAAGGAAAAATATAATCACTTTAGCTTTGGAGAGAGAATCACCAATAATACTCTCAACGAATTCTCTCTGGATAGTCTTGATCATTTCTTGAAAAACTTCTATATGATCCCAATGGTTTTCCACTATATTCATTATCTATCCCCAAATTATCCTCCTTATAACCTTAGGAGATTTTTTTTTAGAGTTTTCTTTCCTTAAAAGCTCCAGTTTCAATTCTTTTCTTTTAGTGTATTCAATTGGATAGAGGAGTTCAATTTTTGTTATTTATAACTCTCATCTTTGATTTGGAAGTAAAAACTAATGCTTCTCAATGATCTTTAACATAGTTACTGGCTATGCCTACTCATCCAAAACATATATGGATTTTCTTAGGTCAAATGTTGTTGTGAGTGGGCCTTGAGTGTTGATATTGACATTAGAGGAACTTGATTCTTTTTATTCTCCCTTTCTCTGGGTGATAAAAGGATTTTTGGTGGACAGACGTGCCACATGTGTGATGGGGAAAATTACTTGAATGGTTAATTGACACAAGGGAGAAAATAACAAATGAATATTCTAGGAATCATGGTCACTAGTAAGGAGGTGCCATGTGTCACAATGGGAGGACAACATGTTGACATGGATACCTTTTAAAATTTTCTACCATAGAAAGGACAATGCACGCGTGTAACCACCCCTTCCACATTTACATAGTTTCACCATCTTTCTAGGGTAAACATGAGAGGAGGAGCTACTATGACCTTAACCAACTTCTCAGATCATTAAAGAAGTGGATTAAATAAACTGAAGATTTAATGACCTTCTTCAGTAACTACAAAAACCCCAGGAGCTAAACAACCACTCTAGGTGCCCAAATCCTGATCTGGATTGCTTTTTCACTAACTTAGACTCCCAGGCGCATGAAAAATCCTATAAGACAGTGGCTATAACCCTCTAGTAGCATGTTTAATACTTCCTCTATGCAATTGTAGCCAAGAATTCCCAGTTCTGAGGGTGTGGTTGTAGAATTTGATCCACGTTTTCATGGATAGTCTATGATCAAGGACTTGACCTATCCAATGAGTCTCGGTATTGCAACTAGAATGTTGCAACTCCAAAGGATACCAACTTTAATTATCAACTTGAGGTTCATACAAAATTAAGAGGTATCCACACTATATGTGTAGCATACAATGTGTCCTTATTTTTTTGATTTTATGTAATGAAGTGAATGTCATGAAATCAAAGCCTAAATTAATTGCAAAAAATGGAATTTTTACACTATTTGCAAGAAATGGAAATGCTACTTGATCAATTTGTAAATGCAAACTAATAAATTCATGAAAAGAAAAAGGTTAATGTACTTGGAGAAAGAAAGATATTTTATATTGCATAATTCATCAAACTACAAATAATAATTGCATGTACCATCTACCTAGTTCCAACTTGCTTGTAAATCAGTAACCTACTTGCATCATACTTGTGATAAAGAAACTAAGTCTACTATTCTTTTGTAGTGAATAAAAGGAAAAGTTGAAGTGGATTAGGAGCTTCCCCTAATCATAAAATAATAGATGGGTGTCATTATTCATCTATAATAAGTCATAGTTGCAATGGGGATCAAAACTTATGAAGGAAAGTGGTGTTATAGGTTTACTATAGGAAGGGACAAATTTTCTACAGGAGGGGACATATTTTCTATAGGAGGAGATAATTCAATGAATTACCAAGTAAAAAAAATGAAAATGGGTTTATTTATTGAGTAGGATGTCTTCAGTTTCCATTCCAAGTGGAATCGATCCAAAACACTCCTATTAACATGTACTAAAAACTAACAAAAAAATTACTAGTCTAAAATCTTGAAATTCGAGAACTAGTGAGCTAGTTAACCTATCAAATGCCTAACCTAATCAAGTGAAAATGAAATGGGATAAAAAATTTATTGACTTGAATTTTTTGTGATCCAATGCAAGTGGAACCAAGTCAAATGAATCTCATTAACATGTTCTAAAAAATAGCAGAAAATTACTACTAGTTTCTACAAGGGACTTCGAGAAATTCTATATTTGTGAATAAGTAAACTAATCCAAGTAGCTCATTGATGACTATGACCTTGCAAAGTTGTTCCATGGATCAAATCATGCACGTAACTCTATAAATAACCTACAAAAGAACTGAATTCAACCATTTAACGCAATCCTACGGCAAACAAATCATCAATACTAAATGCAGAAATAGGAAAAACAAGAACAAGAGATGCATATGAATAAGAAATGAAAAGAAGGAAAACAAATTATATAAAAGGGATCTAAGGCTCTTGGGATGGCCAAACCTAAGGATACTTAGATTCCTATGAAGAATACCAAGCTTGAGAAGCTAAGAATGGCACCAAACTTCATTATTTGAATCAATCCAAGTACATCCCTGTTAGAAATGAAAGTGGAGCTGCAAAAATACAAGTTTTCTCCATAAGAAGACTAAAGAATACATTCCCCTAGAGAAAATTTCTCACAATATTCTACAAAAATAAATAATATTAGGCACAAATATGAAATCATCCATAAACCTTCCTAATTAACATATTAAAGTTAAAAATGTGTCATATAATGTAAAAAGAGAGGTTTAATGTGTCGAAGGATGGTCAGATGGGCCTTAATTTATGCCTAATTTGGAGGCCCATCATATCTCCCTGCTAAAAGTGTTTTTCACCCTCTGAGAAACTTAGTGACCTAATTGTACCACATCCATGGTGCTAATGGATTCCTCTATCTGTCCTGTAGCTATCCAACACTTTCCGGTAGCAATTTTCTACTTTCTTGTAGCAACTTGCTGCTTTCCTATAGAACCCTTTTGCCTTCCTGTAGCAGGTCATATTGTTATTCTAGTTGTTTTTTCATGGCTCCCATATTGCTTTCCTTCTTTTGAGAGGCTTGGGGCTCCTTTCTTTTGGATTTGAGGGAGGTTATCTCTTCAATTTACTTGTTATACTCCTTTATCCTTTGTTCTGATTTTTCAGGTATTGTTTCTTATGTTTCAACATTTTCCTTTTCTTTTCCATGATCTTCTTCTTTTGTAGATCCATACTTGACTGTTTCTTCAAGTCCAGAAAAGTTCTCTATTCATGTCAACAAAATGGTTCCATCTGTTCTTAAGGTTTTTGCAAGGGAACCCTACTGCAAATTATCATTTTCAGAGCACTTAGGATTTTAGCTTATAGAAAGAGGAGGAGGAGTGCTTCTTGTTGATGAGTGAGGTATTCCATTTTCAAAATAAGTTTATTATCTTATCATAATTACCATACTCACAAGAAAACTCCACAATTCAAATTTTGTATGGTTATGCTACAGGATGTCTAGTGGAGGAATTTTGAAAAAATCACATAATTTTTGTTTACAAGAGGTGATAGATAAAGTACTTACCCCTTCCTTGAAGACTCCTTAAAAGTTATATGATTTTGTGGCCAATAATTCTCAATATAGGACCCATTTTGTCCTCTTGGTATAATCTTATAGTAGGTAGACTCTCTCCTGTTGCACTTACTTTGTCTCATATCGCAACCCTATTTCTCCTACAGCAACCCTGTTTTCTCCTATAACATTGTAGTTTATGCTTTGAGTTGCTTATCTGGGGCTACTATAGTGGTTGGACTTCTCATGGATTTCAAAAGTTACTTCCCCTTCGGCTGAAACCTCCCCCTATTTCTCCTAATGCTCCTTCTCGGGGCTAGTTGGTTGCATTTTTTATTTTTTCCTTAGAGCATCCTTAGTGGTAGAAACAATATTAACTTCCTTTTCATCAGTGAGGGAGAAGGATGCTAGAATTTATATCAAACAAAAATGTTTTTTTCTCTGATCCTATCTTCCATTTACACACAATAATTTCCAACAAGACCTATTGCTCAATTTTCTATTACAGGCTACCAACTTCAAGCATAATTTCACACACAATTGTATGGAAATAAAAGAGGTATGAATCCATTTACTCTTTTTCAAAATAGTTGTATATGTGCATGTAGAAAATCATGTAGATTCACAAGCTCATGCAATGCACTAAGACACATGATAATAATCTAATTCTAATTTCAACCAGCAGAAGCCAATAGATCAATGAAAATAGTATGAACAAGAAGAAGATAAATCAATGGCACATAACATAAGATATATCTCGGTAAAGCCACTATGCAAAACCCCATTGTCAACATTGCATATATCAAAAATATGAGTGAAGATATAAAGCTTTCTCTCACTAGAAATATTCCGTAGGAGTATGCTCAACTCTCTCAGCTCCCAAGCTAGCTCTTGGCCAACACCTAGCCAATTTTGTAGCTCTCCAAGCCCCTAATATCTTGCGTAATTCCTAGGATAAATAATCCATATTTAAAGGGAATTCATGCTTCCAAAACTGCAAAATCCAAAAATAGGATCAATCCATGATGCATGCATGATATTTACACTCCAGTAAATAATACCACTAATAGTACACTGTCCCTGCACTCTAGTCTCAATTGGGCCTTTCTTAGAATCGACATGCATGAGTTTTTGATGAGGGAAAATTCCGTTAACAAGAGTGACACTTGTGGATGCACTAGTGCACCAACTAACTGTTAACTCTCTATTAGTTCCAAAAATAATTTGGAACTAATTTAACTAAACTTAACTTAGTAAACTCAGTGATATAATTTCCAACTCAATTTAAACTCATAATGGACCCATAAAACTTAGGGAGAACATATACATGACTACATAAATACTTCCAACTCGAAATTACTAAGTTAATTAAGTTAATTAAACTTAATTAACTATTTACAAGTTTCTATGAGAATATAATTCAATTTTAATTCTTAGTTTAATTCAAGGACAAATTAAATTGGAATTTCTTGTTGCCATTTCTCAACACTCCCTCTCAACAAGATAGGGATTATCAACTACCCTAATCCTGTCTCTATGAAACTTGAATTTACATCTTGAAAATTCCTTTTTCAAAATGTCAGCATCTTTCTTCTCTGTGGGAATGTTCTCTAACAACATAATGTGCCTCAATATACAAGCTCTTAGATGATGATATCAGATATCAATATGCTTGGATAGTTCATGAAAAAATGGATTTTCAGAGAGTTTGATACAACTCTGATTATTGCATTAAATCACAGTTGGATCCATATACTGACCAAACAAACCAACCAAGATCTTTCTCATCCAGGTGGCCTCACATGCTGCCTGACTTGTAACCATGTACTCTGCCTCTACCGAGTTAAGTGCAACCGTTCTTTCTTTCCTACTGTAACAGGAAATTGTCATTGACCCGATACTGAAGATCCCTCCTGGTGTGACCTTCTTTTCAAATGGACTCGTTGCCTAATCTGCATCAATGAAGCCTTGAAGCTTCAATCCCTCTATCTTCCTGTACCATAATCCATACTAAGAAATGCGACTGGGGTATCACAACACATGCTTTTTCGCCTTCCAATACAACTTGGCAGCCCTAACCATCACTTGACTAAGCTGGTTAACTGCATAACACATATTCATTCGTATGTTCACCAAGTACATGAGTGATCCCAAAAGCTGCCTATAAACAGTAGCTTCCATTACTTCCCCTAAAGTAGTATCCTCCTTCCTCTAGTTAGCTGCTAAAGGAGTCTCCATGTGTTTTCTACTCTCCATGCGAAATCTCCTAAGTATCACGTTGGCATACTTTCCCTAAGACAGAAGAAACTCCCCATTTCCTTACCATACCTCCATGCCAAGAATGTAATGCATGAGCCCCATGTCATTCATCTCAAACTCTCTTACAAGGTCCTCCTTGCAAGAATTTATCATTTGATCATCACCCGCTAGTATGAGATCATTAACATAAAGTACAATGATCAAAATTTTACCTTCCACCACTATGTAGTATAGGTTCGCAGCCACTTCACTCTTCATTAAGCCCAACTTGGTGAAGTAGCTATATATCCTCGCGTACCAAGCACGAGCTGCTTGGCTCAACCCATACAACACTCTCTTCAGCCGGCACACATGCGACTTATGGTCATAGGCCTCAAAACCTTTAGGCTACTCTATATACACCTCTTCCTCAATCACGCCATTAAGGAAGGTTGCCTTCACATCCATTTAATGTATCTTCCAACCCATCCCCATTGATAGTACCAATATAGATCTAATTGACGAGTACCTTGCAACAAGAGAAAATGTCTCATCATAGTCAATCCCCTCTACTTGTGAAAATCCATGGGCCACAATTCTAGGGTTATGCTTCTCCACACTACTATCTACTACTTGCTTTACCTTGTAAAGCCAATGAGTGCTCACCAATTGCTTGTCCTCCGGTCTTGGTACTACATCCAAAATATCGTTACAAAGTATGGAGGCATACTCCTCCACCATGGCATCAACCTAAACCAGCTCCTACATTACTTCCTTAAAGGAAGATGGCTCTATTACAACACATTTGCCAATAAGAGCCATGTATCGAGTTACCTCTAAGGTGGCCTCCTCTGCCTACGATGAGAAGTGGGTGCTCCCACATTCTCCTGTGCATCGTCCAATAATCTGTGAGCCTCTCTGGTGCACTTTATTCCCTCTTTTTAAGACATTGCCTGAGTGGATGTCTCCACTCCCAGATCCTCTACATGTGGCTGCTCCACATCAATGTGAGGCTCCTCAACCTTAGGAGCTAAAATATCCTCATCTACTTGTAGCTCAAGTTCCCTCTCAAGGAAAACATGGATGACCTTCTCCTCATGGAATCTGATATCCCTACGAACTCTTATCATATTATTGGTCAGCAAGTACACCCGATAGTTGTGAGTTGTATCAGTGTATCCCACAAATATACCCAAATCTTTTGTTAGCTCAGGCTTCTTCTGTGCATATTTGGCCACATGGAAATATACCAATGACCCAGAAATCCTGAAGTGACCAACATCTGGCCTCTTATTAGAATAGGCCTCCTTTGGTGTCTTCATCTCAAGTATTCGATGTGGGCTATAGTTTTGAACATAAATCGTTATGTTGCATGCCTCAACCCACAAGTGTAATGGTGGGCCCTGATCATGAAACATCACCCTTGTTACCCCTACTATGCTTTTGTTCTTCCTCTTAGCCACCCCATTTTTATGAGGATTATAGGGTGTCGTCAACTCCCATTTAACCCATTCCACTACACAGAAGTTATTAAACTCATTTGAGACATACTCACCACCATTATCAATCTCTAGAGATTTAACCTTCTTGGCTGACTTTTTCTCCACCAATTCTTTAAACTCACAAAACTTTGCGAAATTTGTATCCTTTTTTTGCATGAAAACTATATAGCATTTATGAGAATAGTCATAAACAAATATAACATAATACCTGTGTTTGGCCATGGATGTTGTCGAGAATGGTCCACACACATCTAAATGGAATTTCTCAAGAATAGTCTCTGCTCGACTGTCTGAGTCATGAAAGCAAGACTTGGTGTATTTTCCCAAATTACACCACTTGCATGTATCAACTTGCTCAAGTGTAACTTCGAGAAGACCGGTAGAGATTTGCTGCAATATATTCAAAGCCACATGATGCAAGTGGCCCAATCGCCTCCACCATAACTTGCCAACATCTCAGTTCTACACCCTTTCTGCTTTTGTGCTAAAGAAACACACTCCTCTACCTCCATCTCATAGATATTCTTCACTCGAATCCTTATCTTGTTTACTTGACTCATGGCTATGTGTCGAAGGAACACCTGTCCTTTCGAGAAGATCAAATTATAGCTTCTATCCTTAAGCATGGAAACATATCCAAAGTTATTCTTTAGCTCGGCACATACATAACATTATTCAAGGTAAGTGGAGCCCCATGCTCCCTCTAAAAAGTAATTGTTCCAAATCCAGTAACACTATACTTCCCATCATCACCCATCTCAATATGCATCTAGAGATCTTTCTCCTCCAAGTCACTAATAACACTCTGTCGCTAGTCATGGGGAATGGAGGTCCACTGTCTAAGTACCATATACTTCCCATAATTGGTGACACCATGCATGTAATGAAGGAATAGTCCAATTAAAATTGAGATGCCGAAGCCTCACCAGCTGCTCCTCCTGAGCACTTCTTCTTGGACTTCTTTAATGGACAATTTGTAGCAAAATGGCCGAACTCATGAAAATGAAAGCACTTAACATTCATCATGTCTTTATTCTTACCTCCATGATAAGAATATGATTGGGAATGGGAAGATTTCCCTTTCCCCTTCTTCACCTTAATCACTAAGGCACAATTCTCTCCATCATCATTCTTTGATGAAGAACCATCCTTGGTGTTTCTCCTAATCCTCTCCTGCATCATATCTAAGCATAGTTGTTCCCAATCTGACAACTTCTACTAACCATTGATAGAGTCTTGATAATTATGCCAACTCTTTTGGAGTCCTGGAAGAGAAATACTTACCATTATAGGTTTTAACCCTGTACAGAAATTACCTGCTTACGAATTCTAAAATACAGAAAATAAATAATGCAAGAGAATAACACATAAAACGCATATACACAGAGATTTTATCCTGGATCCCAAAACCGGGACTACCAGATTCATTTTTCATTATGTTCCTTTCAATGTTAAAGGACCGAAGCATCCAATACCATGGACCAAAAACCATCGCGCCCAAAACCATGTGCAAAAACCATGCACAAAACCATAGGTAGGTCTGCCCCACCTAATATAGGCTCCAATTTTTTTTTTCCCTGGGGTGCTGCCCCGAACCCCATATAGGGGGGCTACCTACCCCCCTCAAACCGCCTGGAAAGGTGGGGTTTCTACCCCACCTATGAACCCCACACTGTGCAATCAACACAATGAAGGGGGGGCTCCACCCCCCCTCTAACCCCCCGGTTAACTAGGGTGGCTAGTAGTGGAAAGAATATAACATAACCCAACAACCATATCATCCTCAAAAACTATGATTCCAACACTTCCAAGTTCATCACGACATTGAGTGAACTTGGTAATGTATTTTGGAATAGTCTCACCTTTCACCATTTTGATTTTACAAAGTTTGTCCTTCAGTGCCATTTTCCTCTAGTCATTGTTGTTTTGATACAAGTCCATCAATTTTTTCCACAGAGTATACATAGTTTCCTTGCCATGGAGGCTCAAGACCATGTGGTATCGAACTCCCTCAAGGATTATTCACCTTGCCTTCACTACACACTTCTTCCATTCGACCAAATTCTGTGCCTCCAATGTTGATGGCTTAGGAATTTCTTGATCAATGAATTTCTTCAAGCCATTATCCTCTAGCACAACCTCCATTCTTGCCCTCCAGGCTATAAAATTTGTGTTTCCTTCCAAGGCATACTCGAGCCACAAACTGTAGAACACCATCTACCGATCCTGAAGTATGTATTACAAATTCAAATTTCACCTGTAACCCAAAACTCAAAACTTCAAAATATCCTCTAGTATATTGCTCACATCTATGATACCATGTAGAAAATCCTATAGATTCACAAGCTCATGCAATTTACTAAGGCACATGACAAGAATATACTTCTACTTTTAACCAGCCGAAGCAAATAGATCGATGAAAACATTATGAATAAGAAGAAGATAAATCAATGGCACATAACACAAGATGTATCTAGGGAAATCCACTGCTCAAACCCCCACTATTTGTATTTCACTTATAAGAAATATGGGTGAAGATACAAAGCGTGTTCTCACTAGAAACATTTCACAGAAGTGTGCTCAACTCTCTCAGCTCACAAGCTAGCTTTTGGCCATCACCTAGCCTATTTTGTAGCTCTCCAAGCCCCTAATATCTTCTGTAATTCCTAGGATGAATAGCACATATTTAAAGGGAATTCATTCTTCCAAAACTGTGCAATCCAAGCATAGGATCAATCTATGATGCATGCATGATATTTACACTCCACTAAATAATACAGCTGATAGTACACTGTCCTTACACTCTAGTCTCAATTGGGCCTTTCTTAGAATCGACATGCATGAGTTTTTTATGAGGGAATCTTCAGTTAACGAGAGTGACACTTGTGGATACACTAGTGCACCAACTAACCATTAACTCTCTATTAGTTCCACAAGCAGTTTGGAACTAATTTAACTAAACTTAACTCGGTAAACTAAGTGATATAATTTCCAACTCAATTTAAACTCATAATGGACCCCTAAAACTTAGGGAGAACATATACATGACTACATAAATACTTCCAACTCGAAATTCCTAAGCTAATTAGGTTAATTAAAATTAATTAACTATTTACATGTTGCTATGAGAATATAATTCAATTTTAATTCTCAGTTTAATTCAAGGACAAATTAAACTAGAATTTCTTGTTTCCATTTCTCAACACTCCCTCTCAACAAGAAAGGGATTATTAACTACCCTGATCCTGTCTCTGTGAAACTTTAATTTACATATTGACAATTCCTTTGTCAAAATGTTAGCATCTTGCTTCTCCATGGGAATGTACTCTAACAATATAATCGTCCTCAATACACAAGCTCTCAGATGATGATATCAGATATCAATATGCTTGCACTTATGATGAAAAACTAGACTTTCAGGGATTTTGATACAACTTTGATTATCAGAGTAAATCACAGTTGGATCCATTTGATGACCAAACAAACCGAACAAGATCTTTCTCATCTAGATGGCCTCACATTCTGCCTAACTTGCAATCATGTACTCTGCTTCTGCTAAGTTGAGTGCAACCGATCTCTATTTCCTACTATAATAAGAAAATGTCATTGACCCAATATTGAAGACCCCTCTTGGTATGCTCTTCTTCTCGGATAAACTCCTTGCCAAATCTCCATCGATGAATCCTTGAATCTTCTCTCTCTCTATCCTCCTATACCATAATCCATACTGAGAAGTTCCCCTAAGGTATCTCAACACATGCTTTGTTGCCTTCCAATACAAATTGGTAGGCCCAACCATCGCATGACTAAGCTAGTTAACTACATAGCACATATTCGGTTGTTTGTTCACAAAGTACATGAGTGCAACCACAAGCTTCCTGTAAATAATAGCTTTGAATACTTCCCCTGAAGTAGCATCCTCCTTCCTCCAATTATCTACTAGAGGAGTCTCCATGGGATTGTTGCTCTCCATGCAGAATCCTGAGTATCTCGTTAGCATACTTTCCCTGAGACATAAAACACTCCTCATCTCCCTGCCATATGTTCATGCCAAGAAAGTAATGCATGAGCCCCATGTCATTCATCTCAAATTATCTTGCAAGGTCATCCTTGCAAGACTTGATCAACTGATCATCACCTGTTAGTATAAGATCATTAACATAAATTACAATTATCAACATTTTAACTTCCACCACTATGAGTATAGGTTCGCATGTGCTTCACTCTTCGTGAAGCCCAACCTAGTGAAGTAGATATCTATATTGGTGTGCCAAGCATGGGGTTCTTGCTTCAACCCATACAACACTCTCTTGAGCTAACACACATGTGACTCACGGTCAAAGAACTCAAAACCTTCAGGCTACTCTATGTACACCTCTTCCTCAATCACGTGATTAAGGAAGGATATCTTCACATCCATTTGATGTATCTTGCAACCCATCTATGCTGATAGTGTCAATACAGACCTGATTGAAGAGTACCTTGCAACAGGAGAAAAGGGCTCATCATAGTCAATCCCCTCTACCTATGAAAAGCCACGGGCCAAAAATCTAGCCTTATGCTTTTCCACACTACCATATGCAACTTGATTTACCTTGTAAAGCCAACTAGATCTCACCACTGGCTTGTCCTTTGTTCTTGGGACCACATCCAGAACACTGTTACGAACTATGGAGTCATACTCCTCCACCATGGCATCAACCCAAACAGCCTCCTGCATTGCTTCCTTAAAGGAATATGGCTCTGTCGCAATACATTCACCCATAAGAGCCATTCATCCAGTGTACCTATGAGGTGACCTCCTCTGCCTTCACTGAGAAGTGGGTGCTCCCACATTCTCCCATACATCATCCAACAATCTGTCAGCCTCTCTGGTTTGCTTTCTTCCCTCTCTAGAAGACTCTACCTGAGTGGATGTCTCCACTCTCGGATCCTCTCCATCTCGATTCTCCACATCAATCTGAGGCTCCTCAACATTAGCAGCTAAAATATCCTCATCTACATCTAGCTCAAGTTCACTCTCAAGGGAAAATCACATGGAATTCTCCTCATCGAATCTCATATCCTTGTGAACCAATGTCATCCTACTAGTTAGCAAGCTTGTGAGGTGTATCAGTGTACCCCACAAATATCCCCAACTCTATTGTTGGCTCAAGGTTGTTATGTGCATTTTTGGTCACACGGCAATATACTGATGACCAAAAAATCATAAAGTGACCAACATATGGCCTCTTACCAGAATAAGCCTCCTTTGGTGTCCTCATCTCAAGTATTTGATGTGGGGTATGGTTCTCAACTTAAACTATTGTCTTGCATGCCTCAACCCACAACTGTAGTGGTAGGCCCTAATCATGCAACATCACCCTTACTACCTTTACTATGCTTTTGTTCTTCCTCTCGACCACCCCATTTTGCTAAGGGTTATAGGGTGTTGTCAACTCCCATTTAATCCCTTCCACTCTACAGAAGTTCTTAAACTCTTTCGAGACATACTCACCACCATCTTCACTCTATAGAGATTTAGCCTTCTCAGTCGACTCTTTCTCCACCAATGCTTTAAACTCAAAAAAATTTGTAAAAGTTTGATCCTTTTTCTATGTTAAAAATATTCAACATTTATGAGGACAGACATCAGAAAATATAACATAATACATGTGTTTGGCCATGTATGTTGTCAAGAATGGTCCAGACACATCTCAATGGAATCACTCTAGAATAGTCTCTTCTCAATTGTCTCAGTCGTGAAAGCAAGACTTGGTGTATTTTCCCAAAAGTACACCACTTGCATGCATCAAATTTCTCAAGTGTACCTTTGGGAAGACTGGTAGAGATATGCTGCAATATATTCAAGGCCCCATGATGAAAGTGGCCCAATTGCCTTTGCCATAACTTGCCAACATCTTGGTTCTACAACCTTTCTACTTTTGTGCTCAAAGAAACACACTCCTCTACCTCTATCTTATAGAGATTCTTCACTCGAATCCCTATATTCTTTACTTGACCCATGGATTTGTGTCAAAGGAACACCTTTCCTTTTAAGAAGATCACATCATAGCCTTTATCCTCAAGCATGGCAACATATATGAAGTCCTTCTTCAGCGTGGGCACATATATAACATTGTTCAAGGCAAGTGGAGCCCCATTCTCCCTCTGAAAAGTAATTATGCCCAATCTAGTAACACTATACTTCTCATTGTCACCCATCTCGATATGCATCTATAGATCTTTCTCCTCCAGGTCACTGAATAACCATTTTTCACCAATCATGTGGAATGAAGGTCCACTTTCTAAGTACCATATAGTTCCCATCATTGATGACACCATGCATGCAATGAGGGAAATGTCCAAACAGAATTATGATGCCAAAGCCTCACCCACCGCTCCTACTGAGGACTTCTTCTTGGACTTCTTGAGGGAACAATTCATACTAAAATGGCCCAACTCATGACAATGAAAGCACTTAACTTTCGTTATGTCTTTCTTCTTACCTCCATGATAAGAATCTGATTTGGAATGGGAAGATTTCCCTTTCCCCTAATTCACCTTAATCACTAAGGCACAATTCTCTCCATCATCAATCTTGGATGAAGAGCCATCCCCAGTGTTTCTCCTCGTCTCTACCTGCATCAAATTTGACCACAGTCGTTCCCAATCTAGCAACTTCTCCTGGCCATTGATAGAGTCCTAATAACTATGCCAACTCTTTGGGAGTTTTAGAAGAGAAATACTTACCATATCATCCTCGACAACTGTGATTCCAACACTTCCAAGTTCATCACGACATTGAGTGAAGTTGGTCAAGTATTTTGGAATAGTCTCGCCTTTCTCCATTTTCATTTTTTGAAGTTTTTCCTTCAATGCCACTTTCCTTTGGTCACTGTTGTTTTCATACAAGTCCGTTAATGTTTTCCACATAGCATATGAAGTTTCCTTACCACACACTTCTTCCATTCGGCCAAATTCTGTGCATCTGATGTTGTTGGCTTAGGAATTTCTTGATCAACGAATTCCTTCAAGCTATTATCCTCTAGCACTGCCTCCATTCTGTCCCTCCAAGATATAAAATTCAAGCTTCCTTCCAATGCATACTTGAGCTGCAAACCATAGAACACCATCTGCTAATCCTAAAGTATGTATTGCTATTTCAAATTTCACCTATAACCCAAAACTCAAAACTTCAAAATATCCTCTAGTATATTGTTCTTAGCTCTGATACAATGTAGAAAATCACGTAGATTCACAAGAGTACTAAAGCGCATGACAATAATCTACTTCTACTTTCAACCAGCATAAGCCAATAGATTGATGAAAGCAATATGAACAAGAAGAAGATAAATCAATGGCATAAAACACAAGATGTATCTAAGGAAAGCCACTACTCAAAATCCCACTATCTGTATTGCATTTATCATAAATATGGGTGAATATACAAATCTTGTTCTCACTGGAACAATTCCGCACAAGTATGCTCAACTTTATCAACTCACAAGCTAGCTCTTGGCCAACACTTAGCCAATTTTGCAGCTCTCAAATCCCCTAATCTCTTGTGTAATTCCTAGGACGAATAGTCCATATTTAAAGGGAATTCATGCTCCCAAAACTACACAATCTAAACATAGGATCAGTCTCTAATGCATGCATGATATTTACACTCCAATAAATAATACAACTGATAGTACATTGTCCGTACACTCTAGTCTCAACTGGGCATTTCTCCGAATCTGCATGCATGAGTTTCTAATGATGGAATTTTCAGTTAACTAGAGTGACACTTGTTGATGCACTAGTGCACCAACTGAATGTTAACTCTCTATTAGTTCCACAAACAATTTGGAACTAATTTAACAAAACTTAACTCAGTAAACTGAGTGATCTAATTTCTAACTCAATTTAAACTCATATAAGACCCCTAAAACTTAGGGAGAACATATACATGACTAAAGAAAGACTTCCAACTCGAAATTCCTAAGCTAATTAAGTTAATTAAACTTAATTAACTATTTACAAGTTTCTATGAAAATAGAATTCGATTTTAATTCTCAATTAATTCAAGGAAAAATTAAACTGGAATTTCTTGTTGTCATTTTTCAACAATGCATGAGGGTTTGAAGACAATTTCGGGTCACTATGGCCCTCTTTCACCCTTAAATTCCTCCTATGGCTTCTTCTTGGCCCTCTTGTATTAGTTCAAAACTTCTTGTATCTTCCTCCTATAGCACCTGCAACTAGAGTTTGAAACACCTCGGTGGCACCCTAAGCAGTATAATAACACTAGCTCATCCTTCATCCAACTATTCTTTGAGAAACGAGTGATGGTGCAAATGAAGTCAAGCCTAGTAAATAATATTCCATTTGTGGTAAGGGCTTAGGGTGATTTGAACCATTATCCCCCCTCCTTGTAATCAATACCCTTCTTAATTTGGCTTTTCTATGTTGCATGAGTGGGGGAGTTAGCTGCACTTAACTAGTTGAGGGTGGCCGAGACTGCTAACCCATCCTTAGCCTATAAAAACTCATCTCTTATGCATTGAAAACAAATTTATAACCATAACATGCTTAAGATAAGAGGTAAATAATATTTCATACCTATACCTACTGGTATATCAGATTGCTACAGGTGATTACATGTTGTTGCTATGCTGTATACATCATGATATCTTGTTGCATGTCTTCAAAACTTGATCATACCTTGACTGATAGATTTTCTGTGTGTGTAGGTGCCTCTCTGATGTCTAGGAAGCTGCTAGAGGTGGAATTCCTTCCCAAGGATGGTGTGTCCTTTGCTGATTGCACACATGGCTTCATGATGCTTATCTTGGTGGAAATTAGAAGATCTCAAAAATTTCTATTGTGACTGCATAGGTTGCTACAAGAGGAGTTTTCTTCCTATAACAACCTTTTGATGCTCACTTGATGTCTTTATATTGCATGATGGTATTGATGGTAATGATGAAAATCCATGAAGATAGGGTTGGAGTCATGAGGGAGTAGAGTAGACATTGGAAAAATAGAAAACAATGGCTTTTGTGGTTTATTTCTCTCTTTTTTTATAGAGTTAGGACAGATCAGAAATTTTGAGAAAGTTTTGGTTAAATGGAATGGATAGGTGATGGATGCCTGATGAGTGAACCATTGGAGGACCTATGTCAACCTTACCTAAAAAGCACTTTACCTTTTGACCTCTTTCTTCAATTAGATCTGCCTCTTGTAGAAATTCTAGTCCCTTCTGTAGCATTTGAGGACAACCTCCTGTAGCAAACATTTTTTATCCGTATCTCCCAAATGGTGTACTGGATTGACTTGAAATGTTTTGAGAATATTTCCATCATCATTATTCACCTCCCCATAAAAATGCTTGGCCAATGGATGCACAAATATCGAGAAAAAAATGGTTGTAGGTGATGGAGGTTGATTTCTAGAAAAGTATGCATTGGAATTTCTTGAAATTGCTTGAGCATGTGTATTTTGGCCTCCTATAGCAAAACAAAGCCCTCATGTATCATTTTAGGATAATGAAGAAAGTGATTGGGAAAATATTGGGAATTATGGGTGGATGGTGGAAATATATGAGGGGGATTGATTGGCATGACCTTGGTCCTATTCGAACATCTAGGAAAAGGACGAGAAAGCCAATTTTTGACTTAATTTAACTAGATTTTTGATCAATTTTTTCCTTTTGGTGCTAAAGTGTTCTTGTTGCTTGGAAAGGTTGGAGAGCACCTGCATTCATTAGAGAGAGATACATGGATCAACTAATATTTTTCTTTTCATTTTTTCATTTTTTCCTTTTAGGCCTACTACTTGCCTCAATGAGGTTTTCAACTAGTAGGTCTACCTAGGCACCCCAAAGGAAGTTTTCACCTAGAATTTTTTCTTTTTCTTTTTTTCTCTTTTTTCCAACCCATTGACTGCATCATGGAGGTTTTTCAATCAATGATCCAATCTAAAGTTCCTGAAACGAGGTTTTCACCTTAGATTTGTTTTTTTCCTCTTATTTTTTATTTTTATATCCTACTCTACTTGGAAAAAACAAAATCTCTTTCAAGTATAGGAATACTTCCAATGGAGCCATGTGTAAATCAAGATGAAATATAAACTCTTGTGTAGGATTGAAATATATGCTTTGACATGTACCTAAATTTGAGAGACCAAATTATTTGACTTTGACAATATCAAGCACAATTGAAGAGAGTGATTATCCATCTTGTTGATTTTGTGGAACCAGACCTCAATATAGATTTGATGCCCTTAGTTCACTTACTCATATGGATAATTATTCATGTCTTCTTCTACCATGACATTCAAATATTCCTCTTTTTGCAAATTCTTCTCTTGAACACATGGATGATCTGATGGTAAACATGAGGGAGCTTTCTCAGTCTCTGATTATGATGTCTTCTCTTCATCAACTGCAACCCATGATTCATTGGTCTTCTCATTCGAATATTCTTTTTCTGAATGTTGTCCTTGAATGGCATAAAGGTAACCTCTTTTTTGCAATAGTCTTCCTGAGATAAGAGAAAAACCATTGATATCAAAAGGAGATTATAGCAAGTTTTGTACCTCAACATTGTAAGTGGGCTAAGCTACTTCCTTCTGCTGGTTTTGAAATGGTGGTACAGGTAGTTGAGTGGGAGTGGATCTTTGAGATGGATGTGGTCAGAGTTGTGGTTGTGGTGGACATGGATGGTAGGGATAACATGGAGGTGGGTATGGAGAATATTGAGGAGAATATTGAGGATATTGTGGATTGTCCCATAAGGTTGTTTCCAAACTTGATGCCAAGATTGGTTTTGGGGTTGATATGGTGAAGGTTTCCAAGGAAAGGGTGTGTTCCAACGACTTTGAGATGGATGTGCATAACCTTGAAATTGCGAGTTAGTCTCTTGCATCATACTAGGCTGACTAGGATTCCATGGTCCTCTTGGAGCTGCATAACATATATGCTTTGGTGATTGAATCACTCCATTGTCCTCTTGGTAAACTTCCTTCAACCTTGGTAATGATGGGAAATATTTAACATCATGTGATTCTTCATGGACAACACAAATATCAAAATCTTATTTTTACTCATATTGCATTCTTAACATTTCTACTTGTTTGCTTAGATTGCTAAGAATTTATGTTTTAAAGTCATCAAACAAATTTGCAAGTTTAGCTTGACTTACCGATCTTGATGTTAATTTACTTACTCTTTCCCTTCCTCTTGATATGTTTTTCCATGTTTCAAAAATTTCTTCAAATGATAATTGGTAGACATCACCTATACTCATGATATCAAGGAGATTAATCCACTCATCCCTAATTGTTCTAAGTAAGAGGGTTTTTAGTGTGTTATATCCTAAATGATGTAATTTTTCCCTCTTAACATTATACATGAACCAGTCTATTAGATCCTTAGGGCTCTCATATTCTTTTTGACTCATTCTAAATATTTATTCTTTAAGATAATGATCTTTATATTTTTCTAGAAATATCTTTTTCATATCATTCCATGATCTTATTGAATTAATCCTTAAACTCATTAGCCATTTAAGAGCTCTATCCTTCAATGTTGGTGGAAAAATCTAAAATTTTGAGTGTTTAGTAAGTAACCATAAGATCTACAAAGGATTTCAAATTCAAAGAGAAATTTTTCCGGATCCTCTGACCTTAGACCATAAAAGTTTGGAAGAAAAGATAGAGGGACGTTCTTCATGTGCACACTAACATCAATATCTTGAATGGGAAATCCAAGAGGATCTTCCTCATTGTCATCATCTCCATCTATTTCTCCTGCCTTATCTTTCACCTCTTCTACTTCTACCTGCAAAACTAAATGGTGATGTGGCTCTTAATGTAGCACATGATCAAATGGGGGGTTTGTGTTGGAGATTTTTTTTTGAATAAGAATGATAATGCAATGCAATTTTTTGTTCATGAAATGAAAGATGCCTAATGCAATTTTTTTGTTTATGGAGAAAGTAAAAGAAATGAATCAAATAGGGAAGAAAACAATGCATACTTTGACACCTCCCCAACAATGGCGCCCAAAAGTGATGAGCCTCAGTATTACAACAAGAATGTTGAAACTGCGAAGGTTACAAACTTTAATTATCAACCCGGGGTTCATACAAACTTAAGAGGTATCATAATTATATGTGCAACATACAATGTATCATTTTTTGTTCATCTGATGTAATGGAGTGAATGTCATGAAATCAAAGCCTAAACTAATTGCAAAAATGGAATTGTTACTCTATTTTCAAGAAATTAAAATGCTATTTCTCAACTTGTAAATGCTAACTAATCAATTCATGAAAGTAAAAAGGTTAATCTACTTGCAGAAAGAGAGCTATTTTATCTTTCATAATTCATCAAACTACCAATAATAATTGCATGTAGCATCTATTAGGCCCCTATACTACTAGTGTAACCCCTTATTGTTATTAGTACAACCCCCTTATTATATTGTTGTGCCCATGTAGTTCCCATATTCTTATTATTGTGCCCCATAGAAGCCCACTAATGTTATTATTGTGCCCTTACATTATTATTATTATTATGTCAGTTCTAATTATATTATGACCCCATAGACTCCTGTATATAGAAAGGAGGTCTTGTCATTTGTATCATCAAAAAATCATTCATTTGTGTAATGTCAAGGAGGTTTCCCCCCTCGAAGAGGCTGAATTACAAGGCGTTGATCTATCTTTTCTATCTTCTTATGAGCTGGTTTCAT
Organism: Pinus taeda; assembly: GCA_000404065.3. Taxonomy (NCBI): domain Eukaryota; kingdom Viridiplantae; phylum Streptophyta; class Pinopsida; order Pinales; family Pinaceae; genus Pinus; species Pinus taeda. Next base: position 95,397 of record APFE030195545.1, on the reverse strand, counting down.
AACATTTGGTATCAGAGCTTTGGATTCTAGGGTTTCGCTTCTCCAAATAGGTCATCATGGCATTTTCACTATAAATTTTTTCTGCGACATTTCAGACATGAAAAAAAAACCATTTGATATGAAATCGTACTGAACCTCGAGTCCAAATTTTAAAGCTTTTCGCGCTATATTTGCAAAGATATGATCTGAGGAAGTTGGTCTTTTTGCAGACTCCTGAATTACATTCCAAATAGGTGACCTGGGGAAAGTCGTCTTAACTTTCTCTCTAAGCATCAGATTAAAATTTTGTAAGAAGTTATAGAAAGAGGATGAATTGTAGTTTCTTGCATATATTTTTCAGAGGCAAAGGTCAAAACAGTGACACATGCCATGTCATACAAGTTTTCTCTACTGAATTAGTCTATAATTAGGTCACTGTGGGAGATTCGGCATAACTCTTCTCTGGAGAATCCAATTTGGATTAGACTAGTGGCATTGGAAAGATGACACATATGACTATAGAGGTCACAATTTCAAAACTTAAAGATCCGAAAGTACAAAGTTACAATCGCTTCAAGATCGAGCTCCTAAAATCAAGAAAAAACAAGATGAGGAAGTTTGATGGCAAGGATCCGGTAAATTGGATACTTCAGATGGAGTAATATTTTTATCTACATGGTGTACCACTGTTACAAAAGGTATGTATGTTGGAAATAATACTAAGAGGGGGAGGGGTGAATCAGTATTATCAAATCAGATACTTTTCATTTTTCATACTCAGATTTATATACTGTGTTAAATGCAACCATCGTACATGCAATTTTCTTATGATTTAGTTAGCTTATCTTCAGTAAATGCATCAGAACATTATTAACCTTATTAACAGTAATCAGGTGTAGTAAAACAGTACAGATCATCACACATAAGAATCATACATGAACACCATGATATAAGGTGGAAACCCAATGTGGGTGAAAAGCACCTACTGCAATTTGTCTCTTTCTTCATTTAATAAGAAACTTCTTTTACAATGTACTGGTGCAGTCCTTTACCAGTACGTAGGCTGCAACCTGTAGAGAGATACAACCCTCTCTCATCTTCCAGCTTCTCCTGGAAGGGAGCTACAACCCCCTTAGCTCTTGCACTAGCCAAGATACTAGTACGTAGGTGCTAGCCTATAGAAGGCTACGACCTTCTCTTTCTTCCAGGGACCATGTTTCATAAATTTTCATACTGGATCCATAAGTACAAAACAATCACTGCTGCAATACAATCATCAACTTATACTTGCATCATAAATCATTAAATCACCCAATACTGAATCACTGAAACCCTGTCATCAAAACAAAAAACACAAACCAAAGCCCAGAACTCTGCAACAACCACTAGAATCAATAGCAACCTGAAAGACCAAATATCATAATGCATACGCTACTTGACTATATCAAAACCGCGTGTATACACGCTTTCACCAGAGACAACCAGCGTATAGATCTAGAGATAATTACTTATACCTTCGCTGTCATATCCAACCCGAGCCAAGAAGCACAAACCGATAACCAGCAATACTAGATCTTCCCACTTCATCATACATCCATTCCTTCTCTCTCCTTTTGCCTAATGATCTTCTCCTTATATAGGTTAGTCTTTTCTCAATACCATGGTCCAAAACCATGTAGAAACAGTACCTTGGACCCAATACCTGGGGTCATCATTTTGAACCAAATACCATGGACCAAAATACCATGGACCAAATACCACGGACCAAAACCGTGTACGCGCTTTTCCTTCTGTGAACCTGCGTGTATACGTATATGTGCCTTTTTCTCAGATAACCCGTGTATATACGTGCTTTCATCAAGTCTAACCCACGTATACCTTTCTTTTGACCTACTGCACTGGATCTGCCATCTTATTAAGTTGTCATCACCTGTATCAAACCTCTAAGCGAGTTGCCATCAAGGACAACACCTGAATCATAATGCCAACAATATCCCCCTTTGGACTTGATCGCAACCACCACACCAAGTCACTCTCCCCCTTTGACATCAAGCGCAAAGGGCAGACCAAGATATTCTCTTCCTTGGTATACCTTCTGCTGTCCATACTCCCCCTGAGTACATGCTAAAGTTTCTAATTAATCTCCCCTTTGTATATGCCAAGTTGTATCAATCCATCCATGCTCCCCCTGAGCAGAGGCAAGTTCTAAGACTAGAAATTCATTCAAGACCATGACTATCATTCATCATATATGATCTGCACCATAAGAATCAACATCTAAACCTGTAATACCATTCCTTTGATCAAACAACAAGATGTATCATTTAGCTTCATAGACTTTATCAACAACTCCTAACAATAATGCCAATAATGCATTATTTGAAGTATATGCTCCCCCTGAGCCTGTGCCAACCATTTCTTATCATGACCGAACCATTTCTTGGGTCTGTTCTGCTACCCTTTCTTCTGATCTCCATATACGCGACTTTGCAGCCTGTAACTCACGTATATACGCGACTTATCTTCATTATATCAGCGTATGCAAGATGGAATACTGAATTTCTTCACTTCCAGTATCCCCTGTGTCTATTATGTCAGCTAGCTGAGTTATGTCAAACCTTTCTGTCTCTAATTCTGTCTTCTGAAACTGTGATGATGTATCCTCCTCTTGTTTTGAATTTTGAAATTTGCTCCTGCATTCCCTTACTTTATGTCCAAGTTTGTTGCATGTATAACATATTACATATTTCATGTTCCTTCTATTGCAATCAATTGCTTTGTGTCCATATGCATTGCAGGCAAAGAAATATCCTTTGAAATACCTGGGATGTGATGATTTTTTGTGATGGTCTTGAACCATTCTACTTCTACATCTAGCTGCAACATGTCTAAGATTATGACATACATAACATTCAACATTATTCAATGGAGGAAATAATCATCTATCACTTTTATCGTTAGGAGCAAGGGATTTTCTCTGAGGAATTTCATTCCTTGGCTGTTCCTTGTTGAGAATTTCGGATTTCTTATTCGAGTTTCTTGCTTCACCTTGTGAGCTAGATTCACCTTCAACAGATTCATAGAAGCCAAGACCAGTTTTGATAATAGGGGATCTTTGACTACCAAGAATGTCATCCAAAATCTTAGTAATATCTTGAAATTGCAACAATTTAACCTTTTCTTCCAATTTACCTTTTAAGATATTTACCTCAACCTGATGTTGTTCTTCCTTTTCCAGATACTGTTTCCTTAGGTCTTCTTCAGCTTTTCTTCCTTCTTCCACTTGTTACTTTAATTTGATCACTTCATGTTCTTGTTCTTCAAGAGCTTTTCTATTCTACTCCTTTGATTTTTCAAGATCCTCTTTTAGATAGAAGATCTTTGATTCAAGACTCTGAATTGTTATGCTCTGATCTTTTACTATATCCTCCAATTTCTCCCTTACCCTAGTTACTGTCTCCAATTGTTCGTTTAATTTGGTAACTTCTTCAGTTTCTGCATTATTCTTATGATACGCATAATACTTATAATTTCTTCACTACCATTGAATGATTCATTACTTTTAGAATGGGTATAATAGCTTCTATTACCTTCTTTAGACATCTTTCCTTTGTTATGAGGGCATCTAGCAGCATAGTGACCAACTCTACCACATGAAAAGCATTTGAAAGGTAGCTTACCTTTGAATCGTCCAGTTCCCTGTTCAATATTCTTGACAAAATTGACCTCATCTTCTTCCTCTGACATGTATCCTGATGCTTTGAATGCAACTTCTGATGGTCCCTCTTTTCACATCTCAAAAGTAGTTAAGATTCCGTGAAGTTGTGACATGGTGATTTTCTGCAAATTCTCCTTTTCTTCTATGGCAGACACTTTGGAAACAAATTTAGCAGACAAGGATCTCAAAGCCTTTTCAACTAAGACAACTTCCTTAAATTCTTCACCCAAATTTCTCATACAATTTACAATCTCATCCATATGCAGGAAGTAATTAGCTATGCTTTCATTACTATGCATCTTAAGATTTTCATACCAGATTCTGAGAGTTTGAAGCTTTGCTCTTTTTACCTGTTCATCTCCTTCGTAGCTTAGAATGATTTTGTCCCACATTTCCTTAGCTGATTTGAAATGCATGACCTTCATAAATTCTGATTGTTTCAAACTTCCCAATAAGATAGTAACAGCTTTGGCATTGAGCTCATATTGCTTTCTCTCCGCGGCATCTGTAGGAATTGTTTATGGGAATTTGTATCCTCCTTCTATGATTCCCCAAACTTCTGCTCCAAGCGATTGTAGATATGTTGTGGTTCTTATCTTCCAGTGGGTAAAGTTGTTCTCGTCAAAGATGGTGGCCTAATATGTGCCTCTCTTTCTGGATTAGCCATTCTGATGGATCTTCTCTTTCAAGCGATCAAGATTCTTCAAAAGAACCTGCTATGATACCAATTGTTGGAAATAATACTAAGAGGGGGGGTTGAATCAGTATTATCAAATCAGATACTTTTCATTTTTCATACACATATTTATATATGCAGCTTCAGTTCAATATATCTGCGTATATACGTGACTGTGTTAAATGAAACTAGCCTACATGCAGTAATCTTATGATTCAGTTAGCTTATCTTCAGTAAATGCATCAGAACATTATTAATCTTATGTTGAAGCCTCGAAAATTGGGTCGACAACAAAGGGGATACCCACCCTGTCCGGACCTTGGTTGATAGCTCCTTATCCATTTGGTATAGCAAGTCCGACTGGGGATAACGGGACCAATTTCCCGATCTTGGGTGTGTGTGTGTGTGTGTAGAGTTGAACTATGTTGATCTAAGAGTATTTTAAAGCTAATCTAATTCAGATTCTTTAACTTTACTCTATGCTATTGTAATCTAGTGAGAAACAATACATCAAATCTATCCTAACCCAGGATTGTATATCTTCCATTATGCGATCTAAAAAGATTTCGAACAATAACTGGTAATAAAGATCATTCAGCTATTATAAGAATAGAAATCATTAAAGATAAACCACTTTGCATAAGAAGTTAGGCAAAACAGTTGTGAACAGCATATCGCATAATAAGCAATTCATATGTCAAACATAAACAATATGACTCCACCATACAAAAGTGCCAAATGATAACCCATACATTCATGTAATAACATATAAACAACTGAAACTGTAAATCACTTAAAGAATATAAGCAGGAATTTGCCAAGAGATAAAAGTACCATTTATGACTAGTTCTACCCATAAACTTCAAGCAAAAACGAACTATCTCTACTTGTTCTAAAATCTACCAAGAGTACAGAAGTGCAACATCAGTAGCAGATATCAAAATGCAAGTAAAAATAAATCTCGATCCATCCATTCATCAAAACCTCCTCTGAGGGTACAGAAGTGCATGTTCTGAGGATAAGTTTTTGACAAATCTCTGGACCCTTCTCTAAATGCATGAGAAGGGTTAAAATACTATTTCCTAATTCTAATAATAGTATTTTTACAAAATTTTAGGATATGGTTCTCAAATGACTGTCCTTTTTCTAATCTAAATAAAAAGAAACAACAAACTACTAAAAATAAGCTACTTCTGAATTTGGTCCTTAAAACTGCAAGTGTTCATCATGGATTTGAGAAGAGTCGGTTGGCCGACTTCTGCGCTGAGCTGGGCTGCGAAAACAGAATCTATGAGAGCTAGCACTACTTTCTCAGCTGAGTTTATGATGCATTTCATAGTCATCCATTCACTGTGTGGCTTGACTAAGTATGCCCAGTAACACTCCCAATTCAACCTGTTCAATGCCTGGATCGATTTCCCTTTTCTTGCACCTTCTGCTTCCATTCTGCCTCCATTCGTGACTTGTTTGGTAGGTATCCCAGGGTGGTTTCTGTGATTAAGTTGGCTTTGTGTAAATTCTCATTTACACAGTCAATAGGAACGCTTGCCTGTGTTGCCGCTGTCTCCGCCGCCTGTTCTGCCTGCCTAATTTGATCGTCCCATTTGTTAAAGAGCAATTCTCTATGGCTTTCATTTATTCTGGGTGCATTTGCTCTCTTCCCTTCCTCTCCATCCTGCTAAGCTAGATCCTCTATCACTCGTCTGTCAACCTGATCGTAGTCACCTCGCAAGTCCATCACTTGATTGGTGAGTTTGTCACTCAGCTCGTAATAATGACTCCAATGCGATATTTTACGTCCCAACTCTTCCTGTTGCTGCAGAAGTTGCTCATTTAAGCCAGTAGACTCTGAAACAAATTCGGCAAGCTTGGGCTCGTCCTTGTGTATTTCTTGTAAAGCTTGCAACTGCTTTCCTTTTTCATCTAGGCTTCTTTGATAGCTTATCTGCATTTGCTGAAAGTCTTCTTGTAGTTTCTCGAGTTGTTTGAATGCTTCAATACTAGCATTGGCTTGCTGTAGCTATTGTTGTAGTAGTTGTATTTGGTTTTCTTGTTCCCTCAACAGTTGCTGAACTTCCGACGCCTTGTCGATAGTTGCAGAAGCGTATGCTCCTGCGATCTAAGACAACATCGTGAGATTTTTTGTCGGGTTGTTGTTAGGGTCTTTCCATAAGACGTCTAAATGTTCAGCGTCCTGTGACAGCGTATTCTCCAGCTTTCTCTTCTTTCTTTATCTCCTCACCACTACTTTATGTTGGGGACTATAGAAGACATCCAGTGGGGGAATTTCCTCTACACTAAGTAGAAGCTCATAAGGCGGAGCGATATGACTGTGCTGCATTTCTGAGACACTACCGACCATGGTTGAAACCATTTCTTGTGTTACCTGTGCATTTCTCACAGGTGTTCTTGGGACTTGCCCTTCAAGGCTGATTAGCTCGTTGAAGTTTTCTCATTCTTCGTCGAGCTCTGTTGTGACAAGTGGTGATTTAATGACGGGAGGAGGGACATCTCTTGGTGGGGAGGCAATAGCTTGCTGTTGCGACATTGCACTTGACTGAGCTGTATCTTTGGCTGTTTCTTCACCTTTTCCTTGGTCGCTTGCAGACTTTTTAGAACGTTCAGGTGTTCCTTGGGCAGCGTCAGATTTGGATTTAGAAGTACTGGAGTTTCCGCTGAGGCTAACACTGGGAGTAGGCTCTCTAGCGAGCAGTCGTAGCTTTTCTAGGGGAACACTGGCTAGCCTTCTTTCTCTGAATAACAAAAATCTTTGGAGGTCATCTGGGGATAACCTCGATTGAGCTTCTTGCAAAACTTCCTGGAATGAACTTTTACTTTGAAACAAATCATCAAATAAATCTTTCTTTCCAACGAACACTTTTATTCTGACACTTATAGTGAAATCATGGGCAACATTATTTAGGTCAAAAGGCCGAGCGGGGAATTTAAATAGCTGTAGAGACGTCACATTCTCCACTTTAGTGAAAGTGTGTCCTACATCGAACAATGAGAAGGCCCCACAAGCTACAGGAAATTGAGGCCATATGGCCTTCTTCTTGTCTTTTAGTTCTTTGGTTAGGCCGCCTTCTAAGCAAGTCTGATAGGAAATATCCCTAGCCAAAAGCTTGTCGGGGACATACAGAGGTAGGACATGTGGAGGTACAGTGCTCCCAAACACTCTAATATAAGTGAACCATTCTTCCCCGAACCATCTTGCGATGGGGATGATTATTTGAGCTTCAGGTGAGCACCTCGGGGGTTCTTCACCATACATCATCCTATATAGGGGTAAGATGAGCCCGTCGCAAATCTGCTAGAAGTGAGGGGAAAATTGTGAATCTCATAATACTTTGTGATAAACATGAATAGGTGACAGGTCCTGGGTAGTCCATTTCCAGCCCATAGTTGGGAATTTAGATACATAGCAAATAGAATCCATAATATAAGCAGACAGATAAAAAGGAGGGTAGACCCTTTGAGACAAGGATCTCTTAGACTGGTAATTCATAACAGCAGTGTATAGATTATCAGAAAATATTTTGGCCCAATCCACGAGATCGACGTTTGTGGCAGCGTCTATGAGTGGTAGCCATTTAGATGAAAATTTATTTATGTTTGGCATCCCAAATAGCCTGCAAAGCATGGCCGCAGCAAAACAA
>APFE030195545.1:36029-82845 GCA_000404065.3 Pinus taeda | reverse complement strand
GAGCAGGAATTGCCAAGAGATAAAAGTACCATTTATGACTAATTCTACCCATAAGCTTCAAGCAAAAACGATCTATCTCTACTTGTTCTAAAATCTACCAAGAGTACAAAAGTGAAACATCAGTAGCAGATATCAAAATGCAAGTAAAAATAAATCTCGATCCATCCATTCATAAGAAACTCCTCTGAGGGTACAGAAGTGCATGTTCTGAGGATAAGTTTTTGACAAATCTCTGGACGCTTCTCTAAATGCATGAGAAGGGTTAAAATACTACTTCCTAATTCTAATAATAGTATTTTTACAAAATTTTAGGATACGGTTCTCAAATGACCGTCCTTTTTCTAATATAAATAAAAAGAAACAACAAACTACTAAAAATAAGCTACTTCTGAATTTGGTCCTTAAAACTCCAAGTGTTCATCATGGATTTGAGAAGAGTCAGTTGGCCGACTTCTGCGCTGAGCTGGGCTACGAAAACAGAATCTATGAGAGCTGGCACTACTTTCTCGCCTGAGTTTATGATACATTTCACAGTCGTCCATTGATTGTGTGGCTTGACTAAGTATGCCCAGTAACACTCCCAATTCAACCTGTTCAATGCCTGGATCGCTTTTCCCTTTTCCTACGCCTTCTTCTTCCATTCTGCCTCCATTCATGACTTGTTTGGTAGGTATCCCGGGGTGGTTTCCATGATTAAGTTGGCTCTGTGTAAATTCTCATTTACACAGTCGATAAGAACGCTTGTCTGTGTTGCCGCTGTCTCCACCGCCTGTTCTACCTGCCTGATCTGATCGTCCCATTTGTTAAAGAGCAATTATTTATGGCTTTCATTTATTTTGGGTGCATTTGCTCTCTTCCCTTCCTCTCCATCCTGCGAAGCTAGATATTCTGTCACTCGTCTGTCAACCTGGTCATAGTCACTTCGCAAGTCCGTCACTTGATTGGTGAGTTTGTCGCTCAGCTTGCAATAGTGACTCGAATGCGATATTTTACGTCCCAACTCTTCCTGTTGCTGCAGAAGTTGCTCATTTAAGCCAGTAGACTCTGAAACAAATTTGGCAAGCTTGGGCTCATCCTTGTGTATATCTTGTAAAGCTTGCAACTACTTTCCTTTTTCGTCTAGGCTTCTTTGATAGCTTATCTGCATTTGCTGAAAGTCTTCTAGTAGTTTCTCGAGTTGTTTGGACGCTTCAATACTAGCATTGGCTTGTTGTAGCTGTTGCTGTAGTAGCTGTATTTGGTTTTCTTGTTCCCTCAACAGTTGCTCAACTTCCGACGCCTTGTCGATAGTCGCAGAATCGTATGCTCCTGGGATCTGAGACAACTTCATGAGATTTTCTGTCGGGTTGTTGTTAGGGTCTTTCCATAAGACGTCTAAATGTTCAGCGTCCTGTGACAGCATATTCTCCAACTTTCTCTTCTTTCTTTGTCTCCTCACCACTACTTTATGTTGGGTACTATAGAATATATCCAGTGGGGGAATTTCCTCTACACTAAGTAGAAGCTCAGAAGGCGAAGCGATATGACTGTGCTCCATTTCTGAGACACTACCGACCATTGTTGAAACCATTTCCTATGTTACCTGTGCATCACTCACAGGTGTTCTTGGGACTTTCCCTTCAAGGCTGATTAGCTCGTTGAAGTTTTCCCATTCTTTGTCGAGCTCTGTTGTGACGAGTGGCGATTTAATGAAGGGATGAGGGACATCTCTTGGTGGGGAGATGATAACTTGCTGTTGCGACATTGCACTTGACTGAGCTATATCTTTGGCTATTTCTTCACCTTTTCCTTGGTCGCTTGTAGACTATTTAGAACGTTCAGGTGTTCCTTGGGCAGCGTCAGATTTGGATTTGGAAGTACTGGAGTTTCCGCTGAGGCTGACACTGGGAGTAGGCTCTCTGGCGAGCAGTCACAGCTTTTCTAGGGGAACACTGGCTAGCCTTCTTTCTCTGAATAACAAAAATCTTTGGAGGTCATCTGGGGATAATCTCGACCGAGCTTCTCACCAAACTTCCTGGAATGAACTTTTACTTTGAAAAAAATCATCAAATAAATCTTTCTTTCCAACGAACACTTTTATTCTGACACTTATAGTGAAATCATGGGCAACATTATTTAGGTCAAAAGGCCGAGCGGGGAATTTAAATAGCTGTAGAGACGTCACATTCTCCACTTCAGCGAAAGCGTGTCCTACATCGAACAATGAGAAGGCCCCACAAGCTACAAGAAGCTAAGGCCATATGGCCTTCTTCTTGTCTTTTAGTTCTTTGGTTAGGCCGCCTTCTGAGCAAGTCTGATAGGCAATTTCCCTAGCCAAAAGCTTGTCAGGGACATACAGAGGTAGGACATGTGGAGGTACAGTGCTCCCAAACACTCTAATATAAGTGAACCATTCTTCCCCGAACCATCTTGTGATGGGGATGATGTCTATTTGAGCTTCGGATGAGCACCTCGGGGGTTCGTCACCATACATCATCCTATATAGGGGTAAGATGAGCCCGTGGCAAATCTGATAGAAGTGGGGCAAACGGTGAATCCCATAATACTTTGTGATAAACATGAATAGGTGACGGGTCCTAGGTAGTCCATTTCCAGCCCATAGTTGGGAATTTAGATACATAGCAAATAGAATCCATAATATAAGCAGACAGATAAAAAGGAAGATAGACCCTTTGAGACAAGGATCTCTTAGACCGGTAATTCATAACAGTAGTGTATAGATTATCAGAAAATATTTGGGCCCAATCCACGAGATCGGCGTTTGTGGCAGTGTCTATGATTGGTAGCCATTCAGACGAAAATTTATTTATGTCTGGCATCCCAAACAGCCTGCAAAGCATGGCCGCAGCAAAACAATATGGAGAGGTGAGCGAACCAGTGTTGTACACACCATTTTTGTCCCTTTTTAGCTGCTCCTCTCTTCTGGTCCATTCTTTAGTGGTTTCTGCCAGGTTTGGGTTCTCTGCTGCAAATTTCTTGACAAATTGCGTGTTGTAGGTCGTCTGAGGCTCAGGAAGATGATAAATAAGCTTTAAGTCTTGCACGGTGAATGATCCTATGAGCCCATGCCCTTGAGCCTTGAATTGTCTGCCTTGTAACTCTACATTGTCAAGTATCCATCTGATCATATCTGTATACGGAAAAATCTTGGGTCTAGCTACTATTCGGTGAAGAAATGAACATGCCAACTCTTTTAAGGATGCCTCGGAAGAGTTTTGTGATCCCGCGGCGCTATCAACCTTCATTACTTTAGGATTCTCTTCCTCCAGCAACCTATACATGCCTTCCCAGGTCGAAATTCCTACGTCCTTGTTGCATGCAGTGTCTGTGTGCAAGGGCGCCATCTCCTTTGTCTTTTCCTTCGTCTCGAAGCCTTGGGCTTTATGTTTCTTTCCCATTTGCTCCTGCGTTCGGCTTTTGAATCTTCTTATCTCTTAGTTCCTGCAGATTACGGGCGAAGTGGAAATGACTGATTGAGAAAAGTGATGGGAGAGTTTTAATTGCAACAGATATACCAAATATGCCACCTTACGTGAAATAATTCTTTAGAAAAGCACGCGTCTTTATTTCATTAAATAACTGACAACTAATCCACTTACTATCATTAAAAGCGCATGATTTGGGGTCAGATTATGGTAAGTGGCTTTTCTTTGAATGGCGTGCCTGAAGGATTCGCGATTAAATGATTCATGATTTGCTTATGTTACATTGAAGATCGTGCCATCGCAAGTCATGCTAATCGCAAATCGCCAGATCACAGACTGCGCCATCGCAGCGATCACAATATCACAGGTCGCAACATCGCGGGTCGCAGGAGTTTGATGTTTGTTAAGTATTGCCAGTTTATTTCTGCAATGTGCGATCTTGCGATCGGTGTTATCGCAGATCGACAGATTTTGAGGTTTTTCCTTATGAACATTACTTACTACGATGTGACGTTAGGCTTAACGTGGGCGAGCCTTGCGTATTAATGCAATTTTATAAAGACCTTTACCTTATCGTAGACTTAGGTTAAAAATATTCGAAAGACCTCTCTAAGCTTACGATGCTAGATTTATTTTGAAGAAGGAAAATTTGATTTTTCTCAAAATTAAACTAGGGGTCCCCATTCATTTAGCATTTTGGACAAACACTTAAATGAAAAAGGTGGGGTTGTTGCTGGCCACAACACCTTATTAACAGTAATCAGCTGTAGTAAAACAATACAGATCATCACACATAAGAAGCATACATGAACACCATGATATAAGGTGGAAACCCAATGTGGGTGAAAACCACATGCTGCAATTCATCTCTTTCTTCCTTTAATAAGAATCTTCTTTTATAATGTACGGGTGCATTCCTTTACCAGTACGCAGGCTACAACGTGCAGAGAGCTACAACCCTCTCTTATTTTCTAGCTTCTCCTGGAAGGGAGCTACAACCCCCTTAGCTCTTGCACTAGCCAAGATACTAGTACATAGGTGTTGGCCTACAGAAGGCTACGACCTTCTCTTTCTTCCAGGGACCATGTTTCATAAATTTTCATACTGGATCCATAAGTACAAAACAACCACTGCTGCAATACTATCATCAACTTATACTTGCATCATAAATCACTAAATCACCCAATACTGAATCACTGAAACCCTGTCATCAAAACACAGAACACAAACCAAAGCCCAGAACTCTGCAACAACCACTATAATCAACAGCAACCTGAAACACCAAATCTCATAATGCATACGCTACTTGACTATATCAAAACCGTGTGTATACGTACTTTCACTAGAGACAACTAGCGTACAGAACTAAAGATAATTACTTATACCTTCACTGTCATTTCCGACTTGAGCCAAGCAACACAAATCAATAACCAGCAATACTAGATCTTCCCACTTCATCAGACATCCATTCCTTCTCTCTCCTTTTGCCTAATGATATTCTCCTTATATAGGTTAGGATTTTCTCAATACCATGGTCCAAAACCATGTAGAAATAATACCTTGGACCCAATACCTGGGGTCATCATTTCGAACCAAATACCATGGACCAAATACCACGAACCAAAACCATGTACGTGCTTTTCCTTCTGTGAACCTCCGTGTATACATATACATGCCTTTTTCTCATATAACCCGCGTATATACGTGCTTTCATCAAGTCTAACCCGCGTATGCCTTTCTTTTGACCTACTACACTAGATCTTCCATCTGATTTAATTGTCATCACTTGTATCAAACCTCTGAGTGAGTTGCCATCAAGGAAAACACCTGAATCATAATGCCAACAATGTATTGCATCTTCATATTTAGAACCAGATCAATTTTTATGGTATAAAGGGTTTTGTTCTTGTAAACAACTTGTTATGTGGTAAATTTTCACAAAGGAAATGATAGCACATTATGAGGATACAAAGAGCAACACCTTCTTTAGAGAAACACCACAACAATTGGAAAGAGTAAAAGGGATTTGCTACATAGTGGAAATTAAAATTATGGAAACAACGAAATCTACCCCTCACGACTATAAATATGGAAGCGTTGTTTCTCCTAGCCTTCCACAACCTACAAGGGTTACACCACAACAATTGGAAGACAAAAGATAAAAAGGACTTTGTTACAATTTTGATAGTAAAAAGTTTCCTCAATTCAGAATTATCTACTTGAAAGCTCTTGTTGATCTCTTCATTTGAATGATGATAAGAATTTGAAGAAGAATTATATTCACTCAAACATGAAGATGGAGCATCATCCTCTTCTCTCTCTTTCTCATGTTCCTCTTTTTCCATTTTCTCCTCATAATCTACATACAATATATCTACCATTTTTGACATCCTCTAGAAGGCCTCGTAGAGATATTTTTTCTTCTCCATTTTCCTTCTTGTCACACTTTTAAACTTTGCTTATTATTCACACTTGCAATTTACATCAGTAAGAAAACCACTCTGATACCAAACATGATCTAGATTCTCTCATCTACCAGAAACAACCGAGATCTTTTACTTTTTTGATATTAGCATAATTGCATGTGAAAGAGTATGAAAAACCACATGTGCATATCTTAAATAAGAGGCAATATAAAGGAAACCATCAAATCAAAGAACACACTTGACTTGATAATGAAGTTCATCCAGTGTGTAATACATCTCCGAGCCTGATGCCAAGAGTGGGGAGGTCACTTCATTAGTTGCTGCAAGATGATGATGAGTACGTGATGTTTTCTTTGTCAATATAAGGAAGGACTCCCTTAAATAGAGTGCCATATCTCTCCATGAGATGTTCTCCTATAAAACATTTCACTCATATAAGAAATATGAGTGAAATATCAAACTCCCACATGAAGTGGCATACAAGGATCCTCCAACAAAGTGGAAAACAAGGATCTCAACATAAAATCATCATCTCAATAAAAATAAAAATAAAGTCATGGCATCAGTGCATATTATACCTCCAATTTATGGGATGGCCTGAAAATGACACTTCTACTGAAGAAATGAATTTCATAGTTAAATTCCTGGTGAAATATTGTGAAATCCAACTATAAACTTAACCCCTTTCTGACTCAGTCAAGCCTGGGATCCTCGGGAATTTCAAAGATTCTTTAAAGATTCTCTTCTATGGGTTGACTGAAATTTTGCTTCTCATATGAAAAGACTAATCATATCATCACATTCCTTGAAAACCATTGGTTCAAATGAGTATAAAATTGACATGTTTCTGACACCTTCAAAATTCTATCCCAGGGACTATTAAATATTTGTCAAAGATTCCTCATAGAGAATATTCTTTGAAATATTCCCTAACATATTCAATAACAATATTCCTATAATCTTCTTGAGAATAATGGCTTCATTGGCCTACCTGTGCCCGCATCTCTCATGTATTCTCCATGGTTCGCTTTGAACTATTTGAATGACATTTTATAGCAAAGTGTGAGGGTGAATAAGGTAAAGTGTGTGGTTAGCATAATGGTTGGCATAGCCATATTAAGTTACTGGTTGTTGGGGAGGTTTGAGCTTCAAAACTCATGGACTCCTATTTTTTCTTTAATATGGTTTTAAAGCCCAATTTTGGTTTTAATCTTGTTTTCAAACCATATAATATATGGAAATCATATGTCCATACTATAATGACTCCCAAAATAATGAGAATAAGACAAAAATGGAGGTATCACCATGCCAAGGCTACTTGGGCCTAATTTGAGGTGCTATGTTCCACCATGTAATTGGGCCATGTGGTAGGCTCTCATTTGTCCACATCATATTCCATTTACTTTCCATGTGTTGACCTGTTGCACTGCCACATCGCCTACTTGTGGGTCCAACTACTTTGTTGACTAGGTTGCCGCTTTAGCTTTGTGGGCCCCACTAGGCCCACTGAATTTTATGCCATGTTTCATCTATATGGCCTACCATGTGGAAAAATATTGACTTTGACTTTGACTTTTTCCCATTTTAGTGAGCATAAATTTCACATACGAACTTGGATTAAGGCATTGTTTGCACAATTGGAATCAAGAATATTAGATATATGCTTTGATCTTGGTTTCAATGAAATCTAAATAATTTTATTTGTGGGCCTTTCTAGAGCCAGCTGGATCATGTAGCTAGTGTACCTTTGAGCTACCTCCTTTGGCTACACAAATTTGAAGGAGCTCACAAATTCTCCCTTGCATCCTGCACAAGCCTATAAAATTCCCTGTTTTCTTTTCTGTCTTCTCAAGATGGTTCTGCTAGAGTGGATGTCTCCACTATCTACTCCTTAATTTATGGCTACTCCACAACTTCCTGAGGCTCCGCTTCTGGTGAGATATGAATCTCCCTCTCAATAGACCACCCCATCGCTTTCTCCTCATCAAAATTTACATCCCTTTAAACAACTATCATTATGAGGGAAGGTAAGTACACATAGTAGTTGTGAGGAGTTTCTATGTGACCCAAAAATACCCCTAACTCTGTTGTTGGCTAAAGATTCTTTGTTGATTATTTGGAGACATTGTACTAAACATATGCTCCCAAAATCTTGAATTGCAACACATCCAGCTTTCTCCCCAAGAAAGCCTCCCTCGGTATAATCATACCAAGATTCCGATGAGGAATTTAGTTCTACAAATAGAATATTGTGTTGCATGCCCTAGCCCACAAATGTAGAGGTAGGCCTTGGTCATGTAACATAACTCTCACTACTCCAATAATGCTATAGTTATTTCTCTCAGCTACCCCATTCTATTGTGTATTGTGTGGTGTTATCAGCTCTCTTTGAATGCCTTATTTTATAAGGAAATTTTTGAATTCATTTGAAACATACCTACCTCGATTATTGCTCCTGGGAGCCTTCACCTTCTTGCCAATTTCTTTCTCAAATAGAGCCTTGAATTCTACAAACTTGGATAATTTCTCATCTTTTTGCATGAAGAATATCCAACACTTTCTTGATAAGTCATCAATGAAAATAACAAAATATTTTTGTCTGCTAGTAGAGTCTATCGAGAAAGGTCCATAGAAATCAGAGCATATCCTTTCTAAGAATACATGTGCTTTGTTTTCACGATCATGGAATGTGGATTTCGCATACTTCCCCATGGTACATCCTTTTCATACATCTTATTGCTCAAATCCTCCTTTAGGGAGGAAAGTGGTTATTTGTTGCATAATCTTCAACCTTCTATGATGCAAATGGCCAAGTATTCTATGCCAAAGTTCATTGACATCGGGACTCTACACTTCCTCTGCCTTACTATTTAATGCAGTACAATCTTTCACATCTAGATTGTAAAGGTTCTTCACTTGAACCTTGATTTGCTTCACTTGTCTCATGGTTATGTGTCTTAGAAATGATTTCCATTTTCTAAATATCACATCATAATAATGGTCTTCCAAAACTGCAACAAAGATGAGATTTTTCTTTAGGCTTGGAACGAACATGACATCCTTGAGTCTGTGGGAGGATCTTGAATCCCTATGAAAGATGACTATACCAATCCTAGTCATGTTTCACCTTCCTCCATCCCCGAGCTTGATGTGAATATGGATATATTTCTCCTCCAAGACACTGAAAAGCTCTCTACACCCTGTGATATGGAACAATGCACCTGAGTCCAAATACCACGCACTCCCCATCACTATGTTGACTATGCATGCGATAAGCATGGAGTCAAGCTCAAACTGTGGAGCCAAACCTTCAAATACTTCTCCTCTTGAGGTCTTCTTACTCGAATTTTTGTGTGGGCACTTCATGGCATAGTGCCCTAATTCATGAAAAATGAAACAATTAATTTTGGACAAATCTTTCTTGTTTCCCCCTTGGATGGATGCTGGTTTGGTTTGAGATTTGTTCCCTTTTCTCTTCTTTTCCTTTCTAACCAATGTAATCTTTTCTTCATATTTTCCCTTGCATGAAGTCCCATATCTGGTATTCTGCCTTATCTCCTCCTTTACCAAATTAGACTATAAGAATTACCAATTTGGTAATTTCTCCCTCTCGTTCACTGATTCTTGGTAGCAATGCTAGCTTTTGGGAAGGCCTAGAAGAGCTAACTTTACCAAGTCATCTTCTGCAAAATTAATACCAACCCCACCAATTTCATCATGAACTTGTGTAAATATGCTTAGATACTGCAGGATAGTGTCATTCTTCTACATCTTGATATTTCAAAGTTTATCCTTGAGCCTCAGTTTCCTGTGGTTTCTCCTATTCTCAAACAATTATATTAGTTCTTTTGATATTGCAAAAGGAGTTTCTTTCCCATGGAGATTTGAGAAAATGTGTTCTTGTACTCCCTCCAAGATTATTATCCTCACCTTGGCTACAACTTTCTTCCATTGGGCTAGGTTTTGTGCATCAAATGATTGTGGTTTTGCAATATTTTCCTTGACATATTATAGCAATCCATTGTCACCCAACAATTCCTCCATGTGATCATTCCATGCAATTAAATTGGAGTTTCCTTCCAAGGAACACTCTATTCTGAGCCCATTGAAGGTCATGTTCCCTACTCTAAAGAGATCCTACCGCACTGAACTACAAACTCGATGCTCCTAAGAAACAAATTTGAAATTCGTGTTCTAATGTGAATCCTACTCTGGTACCATGTAGAAATTATGGGGTAGAATTTAAATTTCTCATGAAATTCTAATATAAAGCATAACACATAATCCTACTCTATTACGCTACAAAATTCAATTCACAAATTAGAACATCAATCAAGCATGCAATGAGAAATAACACACATGCACATAGTATGTTTCTAGGGAAAAGAAATATCCTTGCTTGCATTAATCTAATGAATAGAGATGTATTACAAATGCTATATCAATCTAAGCTCCACTCACAATTGAAGAACCTATCTCTCTTCTCACTGAGAAGCTCTGACCTAGACTTGTCTAATTTTTGCCTATGCTTGCGCCCCCTATTTCCTTAGTCAGTCAATTTTTGCCTCTACTTGTGCCCATGTTTCCTTGCACAACTCGTGAGGAAATTATGCCCCTATTATTTATGAATTTCCTCCAAAATGATTACGCAATTTCCAAGGTTGATAATCTAACTAAATGCAACACCTATAAACTTAAGACTAGTCTACAACTGATGTTACATTGTTTTGAAATCTCCACTATAGCTGGGGAACTCAAATTATCCACATGCACTACCCATTTTGGGCTTATTGATCATCTAACTAGATGATTACTGAGTTATAATGAAGTATCACTACACAACTGACCTTCCACTAGTTCCTCCAATAGTTAGAACTAGTTTAACTGAAAAAACATGAAATAATTTACCTTGATTGCCACAAATTAGTAGTCACACATGCTTAAATAAACTTAAATCCCTCTAACTTGAATTTACTGAGCTAACTGAGTGATAAGATCCATGTCACACAAGTGAATTTCATCCAAATTGTTTGCTGATGTGGAAATTCAAATTTTCCTCAATTTTATCAAGGAAAAATCAAATTGAAACTTTCTTCCTGCATTTTTCAACAATCCTCCCCATTAGTGTCCTTCCTCAAACCCTAAGCCCTTAAAGGAGGTCCCGCTATAGCAGAGTCAAATACTAACCTATGAGATGGAGTGAAGGGAAAAGAATACTATCATGATTGGTCAAGCATCCATATCACCCCTTGATCCATATTAGTATTTCTAAAACATTAAGTGAAAAAAAATGATTACAAAATGGTTAAATTATTTGTCGATGAATGACCCACCTTCCCTCAAGAAGGAATGTTGGATTAGAGAGAGAAATCTAACCAAAGCAAGTACTGCAAGATCATGGTGTCATATCAAGTGTTGATCATATAGATTTTTTAGTTGGTTCATTGTAAAAGGAGGACAAATTTTTTGTCGTATGGGTTACCCACTTTTGGTAGGTAATAATGGCCACTTGAAACATTGGATGTTTCCTATAAATTCATATAGTTCATATCCAAGAATAATAATATTAATTGAGGTTTTTGTTTAAGATAACATTATTATTCAGTATGATTATTCATGCTATAATAATTTTAGTGCTTAGGACGTTTAGAAGTACGTATTGGATTTGAAGAATGTGATTTTCAATTTTAATTTGGACACTAATTAGGTCTCTTCTTGATGACCTATATCATGACCTCATCCTTTTTTTATTCCTACAAAAGTTTGATTGGGTGCATGTTCATTATTTTTGAGTCTCTTCTCTTCCTAAATAAGTAAGCCTGCAACTTATTCAAATGCGGTGTTTTCATTTCAAAGTCAAATACAAAATTAAATTACAAAATGTTGATACTCATCTAGTAGGCTATTATATAGAATGGCAATGAATTATGTATCTTTAGTAGATGAATCAACTATTGGTTATTCTTTTTTCAACTCATGTAACCTTTAAACCTACTCTATAAAAGAATATGACGCTACCATCTTTAGAGTAGCTAACTTATTATGCAACAATAAAATTCATAGTTTATTCTAAGCTTCATATAAATTCTTCAATTTTGTTCAATCCTCAAAAGTAGTGGTAATACTACGAACCTAAGAAAGAATACCATCATACAAGGAAAATGTAAGAAGAAGTAATGCATTTTTGTTTTTCTTATTATACTTGTTGGTCATAGGTTTGGTTTTTGGAATTGCAACCATAACTATTTCTTGAAGGCCATGGTAAGACGAAATTTGTTCCATCTTTGTTTTTGGGAAAAAAAAATTACCATTTAATTTATGGGACTCCAAGATTATAAAATTATTAATACTTTCCATTTTCTAAATTAATTATAACTTCAAAAAATTATTCCACCTTATAATCCAAATATAGCGATATTTTCAAATCATATAACTCTAACTATTTTTTTTTGTTCCTTGGAGTCGTCTCCACTATACATAATATGGAATATTTAACCAGGAAGTTGAGGAAGTTGTGGGCAGTTGAGAAAGTTGAAAAATGGTTGTAATTGATGTCAAAGTTGGCCATTCTTGTCAAGGAGTATCAAAGGGGAATTGGTTGTAATATTACATTTTATCCGTCTGCTCATATTGAGTTGGAACATTGGTAAAAGTATTGATGGATGTAGCTCCCCAACTAAAGTCAATGATGGGAATTATAGCTTTAAAGAAATTTCTACCTCAATGGATCAAATCAAGTTCTCCTAAAAAGTGCATTATTGGATAACATCCAGAATAACCTTTATAAAGGTATGTTGCATCCTAAAAAAATCCAAAGGGTTGAGGAGTTATGTAAGTTTAAAAATTGGTAGAGTTCCAAGGTGCATGATTCTACCTGAACAAGACAACCTATGATGATAGTTGATGTGGCAAGAGCTAATGTGGTAGAATGTTTAAGACATTGAAAGGTAGCAATGTAAGGGTGGTAGATAGGTATGATTTTGTTGCATAAGACATTCATGCTGTAATCAACCACAACCTTCAATCTACCCAATCACCAACCAAATGAATGTCTGTTAGACACTAAATCATGTAGGGTTTAACAGGTTGTCTAGAATCCAATTAATTCAAATGGCAGAGGATCGATCTATCCAACTGTGTAGAACGATATTGGATGGCCAAGTTTTGTAATGTCCAATAGTTTCCCAACGTCTAATATGATCGAATAGTTCAAGACCATCGAATCTGGTGGTCCAAATTCATATTAGATGGATAACATGATTAATGTTTAACACATCCAAGGCACCTGGTGGGTGATGTGGCTTAATGGCATGATTCCAAAAAATTATGTGACCCAACGAAAAGAGGATAGGTGGAAGATAAATGACTTTTATGGATTGGTTGAAAAGTTTAATGGTGCAAACAATAAGTAGATAACATGGAGATCTTATTCACCAAAAGTGACATCACTAGATGCCATGGAATGCTCTGTATGGATCACACATGGCAAACATTTTCAAAGTTTTTGCATATCTAAGTGGTCCAAATCTGAGTGACATGTGGCACCACAAAAATGCTAGCACATGGTATGTTGATGTAGACATAATGTCATATTTATGTCATCATGACATAAACACAGAAAATCACTTTCAAGGTTAAGCACATGGTTTTGAAGCTCTGGTAATGTGGGCCAAGAAAAAACAGAAAAGGGGAAATTGGTCAACCCATGGTATTGTACATACAATCATAATGTTTTACATGAAAAATATAAAGGCATAGTGTCAAATAAGATTGTTCAAAGCACTAATACTTGTTGTGCAACAGTAGAAGGAAAATGTGGTGTTTTTACAACAAATGTCTTTAGTGGATTGAGTTCATAAGATATAAATGGAGTTTATAGGAATGATTAACACAACTCCATAGCCATAACACCTTGTTTACAAAATATATAAATGAATCTCATCGAGTTGTTGAGAAGTACCTCTCAAGTAAAGGAAAATTAATGATTTTAGTCTCAAGCCATTAGAGGATATATGAAGTATTCCTATTGTTTAGCTTTTGTTGGATGAATTTAGAAGCATGTAAGGGTGAGAAATAATGGAAAAAGGAGGTTGGAAGGAAGATTGAGTGAGCCATAGGTGTGCAAGTCTCAAGAACACAATGATACTGAACAACAGAAAAGGTGGTGCATGTGTGAGAGGAAGAAGGAATTTTAATCCAATGTGTGTGTGGTGCATTTATGACCGAGAGAATGTTAAAAAATGGAGAGATACCATTACAATGTAAAGGATATGTAGTATACAAGGCCATAGAGGGCAACATGTTGTGAGTGAAAAGTTTAATATAATAGAGATCCTCCAAAGATCTGAGCCTGAAATTTTTATGAAAAAAATGTTTCTTAGCTACAATAGGTTGGTGATTGCTAAAATCAGACTTTGTACCTCTAGCAAGTGGGTGATCTCTACTATAAGGGGATTGGAGCCTCCTATGAGTGGGTGTTCACAAATATTGATGTAATCAGAGAGGGTTCTATTGATTTACATCATAATACAAACAAAGTTTTGTGGTTTTTCTCTCAAAATGGTTTCCACATTAAAATAACTAAGTATATGTGTTGTATGCATGTTTTATTCTTTATTGTTGATTGTTTAAAAGTTTAATAAATTGTTGTTTAAAATAAGAGAAAAAAATTGTAAATCACTGATACACCACCCCACTCTTAGTAATTTTTTATTCCCAACAATTCATATTAGAGCTTGATACCTTTAGTGAAAACTTAACCATTGTGAGGTAGATAAAAAGGTACTCATGGAAGGACAAGAAAACACAGATTTTTATTCAAGAAAAATATCAATCTTTGATTGAACAAACTATGTATTATAGAAGGTTAAAATGGAATTCTACCTCATGTCTCTTATAGTAGATTTTTTGGGCTCTGTATTAGTTGAATATGTTCCATCAACTCCTCTAATATATCGAGATGAAAGAAAAGATTATGTGAATAATGAAAATGCTAAGAATGTTCTTCTATCCAGTCCCAATCAATCTAAGTTAGTGAAAGTATTGGAATGCAGTCAACTAAGGAATTATGTGACAAACTTAGGAGTATTTATATAACAACACTTTTAAAAATTCATGTAAAAATATATAAGACCACAGTTGATGGGACTTGTATTCCAAGTTGAATGGTGGGAAAAAAATCATAGTGGGCGATCATTTCGGTTATTATGGCTAAAGGAAATAGGAAAAGGAAATGGAAAACACTTTGGAAAGGAAAAATGGAATTTTTGGCACATTTATGTATGAAAATAATGGAAAATAAGAGAAAATGAAGGTGAAAGGTCACAGCTTGCATGTGAGGATGAAATTGAAGGAAAATCACAGAAAATGAAGAAAATAGAGGCGCCATTGATAAAAAGGCTTCTAAGGATCAGTTGGAAAACTTTTCCTATGGTTTTCCATTAGATCTAGAAAGGAAAAGAAGGCAATAGGGAGGAAGATGAGATTAAGGAAGAGCAAGATCAAGCAACTATAGTAGTATTCTTTACATGTATCGATTTGCATGTGCATTTTCCTTGCTAGATTTAGCATGCATGATATTGCATGTGGTTATTTTCTGCTATGGCATGGGTTTTGCCAGGTGCGACAATGTTTTTAGCCTAGCCTTTCCATTTCCATATAGCCATGGTGTGATAGGGTTCTCATGTTATCATTGAGTTGGATTGCCAGATGGACTAAAAAATGAGTGAGGTGGATATATGAATGATGGAACACATGGATTAGTGGTCCTTGAACTAGACTGTGGATCACGATAAAGCCACTCACCTAGTAACCCCTGAGCTAGATTGTGGGTTGCGGTAAACCGAAGATTGTGTGCCTCAGTGGGCCTGAGAATCTTTATCAGTGAATGGAAGTATATATGATAAATCCAAGAGGTGGATTACTCTCTATTGGGCCTAATAATCCCTAGTGGGGATATGTGGTGAAGCCTAGAGAGTGGGTCTTGGTTTAGGGCCAAGTGTTTTAGTGTCGATTGCAGTAAAGCCTGAGAGACTAGGAGACAGGAAAATTCCTCACAGTGTAGGTGGAGAAATCCCGTGGCGTCCATTCTTATTTTGGCCTAGTGATCTAGAGGAGATCATGGTAAAACTTGTTATCACATGTTTATTATGTTGGCCTAGTGATCCATGATGGATTAAAGTAAAGCCTAGTTTCTATTGATGTAGATGAGTTGGTCTAGTCTTGGGTTTCCCTAGTTGGTTCTTTTGGTTTTAGTCCCACATTCATGCTTGGAATATGGCACATGGGTGAACGATTGAAGAGAGATTTGGCTTGGCCATTCTATGGTCAGGTGGAATGTGGTAGTCCCATCCCGGGTTTGGATTTTTAATCATCAATATGATTTTATTTATCCTTGTATTTCTATGAGTATATATACTAGTTTATATGTGGATCATATGGTTGTAATTTTCTTGGTATTTATGTTTCTATTATGCTGGTTATGTATATGTTTTATGATAGTGGCTATGTATGGCTATCATCATGTTTTTACTTGTAAATGATTGAACAATGTTTCTATGACCTAATAGATGATAATGCAGCTAATGATATAAGGGGACAATTCTTCTTAGCGATTCTCAGATAAGTATGAGACCCCTATGCTTAAAGTTATTTAAACCTATAGATTTCATTCATGCCAAGTGTTTGACAGAAAGTGAGTCACAATTTGGGATGGTTAGGCTGAGTCCCTAAGTTAGTTTTGCTTTATTAGTCTTGTAATCATGTTTTTATTGGATTTTGGAAGTTACAACAAATTTTGGGTAGTGGCCGGAATTCTGGGCTTGAAATGTGCCTTCATTCCCACAGATTGTTGCATAGAACTATTGGAAATACTCCCTAGATGCTTGCATGTAGGCTTGTGAGAGTGTCCAATGCTCTCTGGAAGCTGGCATGCCCATAGCGTGGGATCATCTAGAGGTTTGATAGCTTAAAAACTTAGCGGGACCCAAGGGCATGATACCTGAGTGGTTGGGATGGCTCCTGGAAGTGTTGTCGTTGATGTGGAAGGTATGTTTGATGTATTTTTGTCGAATCCACTTCCTTAAGGTCACCTAGGAGGTTGAATCATACCATAGTAGAATATAATCACATCTTTACTATGGTTGGTCGGTTACTTAGGTAGATGTGGGAGGAGGGTGTTACAGAGTGGTATCAAAGCATGGTTCACCCCTCAAACAGGAGGGCTGTGTGTTGGTCATGCATTGATGTCACTTTAATAAGTGTTCCTTATGCTTGTAGCTCATGTGCTTGTTGCATTTGAATGGTGTTGATCATCGTTGTAGTGATGTCACCATGTGAAGGTTGATCATGTTGTTGTGGAATGTGTCGTCAAGAGTGTATGGTTGTATATGCATTTCTTATGCTTGTTAGTGTCTATATGTCGTCATGCATGCATTGCCATGTTTATGGTTGTGCATGTATGGTAAGTCAAACATGCATTGGGAAGTCATTGTACGCAATTAGGTCATCATGATGTTATTGGTATGTTATGATGCCAATGTGTTGGCTGAGATAGACAAGGAGATGCAGATCATTAAAGTGAAGCTGCAACAATGGACCTTGAGGCAAGAGCATGTCATCCTATAGATTGTTTGTTGGGCATGCAGGTATGTAAGCTAAGGATTCTTATATGCATTATGGTTATTTGTATGCCTTTCATTCTATTGATGTTATTATTACATACATGATAGATGTTACTCCATTACTGTAGTCATATGCACATGTGTCAGATAGCCATGAATGATAGTAACCTGTGGTTTTATGCATTTTTGTTGTTGTTTTACGTTAGACAACTTAATGATTATGTTATATGTGGTTGAGCAGTATGTTATAGATTAACTTGTTGTTTTCATATGATAGTTAACTTGATTATTAGGCTATATGTTGTTGGTGAGCATGATATATAACTTCTTGTTGTTATATGCTAGTAACGTGATGGTTATGGTTATTAAACTAAGATCTTGATGTTATATGTATCATGCTAAATTGGATTGGCTTATTCATATGGTTAGGGTTATGACATTTAGGTGTGATTCAACATATTTGTGATATCATGTTGTACTTATCTAGACTAACTTTGCATATGTGATTTTTATGCATGAATGAAAATTTTTTATAAGTTTATGAAATCAACATGTTAGCTAGTGACTATAATGGATATCATGACCTTATTTATGTTTTAGTTGATATGTTGTAAATCTATATCATACTAATATGGATTGATTATGCAGATAAGATAGCCTCCCCTAAGACACATTAAGGTAGGAGTTTTCTTATGTCATCTATTTGGTGTTTGAATGTTTGACTATGTCATATATTTGGTGTTTGAGTGTTTGGTGTCTATTATGTCATCTAGTTTATTTATTTAACATGGTATGTTTGCAAGTTGGTTGAATGTTTACTGAATTGCATAATATGAGTATGTGTTGAAATGATCTTATTTTAAGATGATTGTACCAACACATATGTGTTGAGAGAATTGATATGTCCTTGAGTGAAGTAGGTGATAATTGTAGCATCACGTCTAATGACTACGAGTTGATTGTGGATTATGACATGAATGTTAGTCTTGGTAAATGTTCATTTAAAATTAGTAAATATGTTGTCTTGATATGTGGAACATGTGATTGACATGTGTGAGAAGTTCTAGGGAAACATGCTTGTTATTAGTGTGACAAGGTAAAAATTAATGTGTTTATATAACTAATAGTTGGGTGATGTGATAGTACATAGTACGCGTCAGTTGCGACAAGGTAAAAATGTAAAATAAAGGAATTGGGCAAGAATTCCTTTGACTATGTTTGGAAAACCTAATTCCAAACAAAAGAGTGCTTTGCATAGAGGAAGTCCTCTTAATTTTAATCGTGCCTGACATTATGTAGATATGTGATATATTAATGAACATGTATTTGACAGGTACCATGGTTGGGTTCCAGATATGGCTGGACTCATCACGTAATTGGAGTCCCTTGAGATATGGTATGGATGTGTTCAGTTGCAACCAGTGTGATTGGCACAACAATTAAGTTAACTGATGTATTTCTATGTTTATTTATGCAATGACATTTATGTGTTTATGATAGTTTGATGTAGGGAGTTACGTGGCAAGAGAGATTGTCATGAAATATTGGAGAAGGCTAGAGTTGAGCTTTCCTTGGGAACCATGGGATTGAGTCATGGTGTCTGTTGTTAGTCTTTCTCTTTTGGTCCTTGGTGATTTGTTGAGATTGATTACAATATTGTTTATGATTGGTGCAAGGCCTTGCCACTTTGTTGTGGTGTCATGTTTTTGTTGGTTTTCATGCTATTCTTCTTGATTTTTTCATGTGCTTACCTTTTAAGTTTTGAGTGTTGGGAATTGGTTTCGAAATAGGAAAGTTAGTGGAGCCTGGGGAGAGTTGAATGAAATCCAACAGGTAAGGTAAGACCTGTATGAAGCTTAGTGCATGTATAAGGGAAGTTGAAGGCAAGAGTATGAAAAAAAGTTGGACTGGTCCATTGGTGTAAATGAACGATGGCAAAACAATCATTGGAAAGGTAATAAAGAAAGGGTAAGGTGAACAGGTTTGGGGTGTCATATGCCTTGGCTATGTTAGGAATGATTGTTCTCAATGTTGTGCATGGTGTACATGGATAAAGCAAGTTCACTTGACCTTGAACTTATGATATTTGGTAATTATGTTATGATCATGATTACAATGATGTTTATATATGTATACATGTATGTATGTATGTATGTATGTTGTGTCTGACAGGGTCGTCATGGATCATGGTTGTTTAATGCTAATGTCTATATGTATATATGTGTGTATTTATGTCATTATCTGATAGGATCATGATTGTTTTATGGTAATATTTATATATATGTATCTATGTATCTATGTATCTATGTATCTATGTCAATACTAGACAAGGTCATCAGGAATGATTCTTGTGTTGGAATGAGTGCTTACTTAGGTGAATGACATGAAGAGGTTCCTGGTTTATGAGGAATCAATTAAAAGAGTAGTCATGAAAAATATACAAGGTCAGTATCATGTGGATATGAATTATTTTATGTGATTATACTATGTCTATGTTAATGTTTTGGACAGACTAACTTTGAAGGATGCATCAGAAAAATGAAAGAATTATGGTTTGCAGCATGCTAGGACAAGCATGGATAAAACATTGGAAGCAAGTTTCTTGGTAAAGACAACATGGTTTTGGATGTGTGGTACTATTGTGGTGCATATGTTGTATATGTTGTACATGTTTCATCTCTGAGGCAGTGTGCATGCAATGTTATGCAACGCTATGTACAGGGTGGTAGATATAGTGTTGTGTGAATGTTTCATATGTAGTGTTGGATATATATGGTGGTATGTACATGTTGGATATGCAGTGTTTTGTGAATAGGGTTCTATGTAAATGTTGTATGTTCAATTTTATGTACATATGGTGTTGTGTGCATGATTGTACATGTGGTGTTGTGAGCATTTCATTCCATGTGCATGCTTTACATATGGTGTTGTGTACATGTCGTTTATATGGTGCTATGTACATGTGGTGTCATGTACATGTCATGCGTGTGGTGTTGTGTACGTCTAGAATTGTGTAAAAGTTGTATGGAGGTACGGTGTACATGTAGCATTGTGTACACATTGTGCAGGTGGTGTTCTGTATAGGTGGTACTGTGTACATGTTGTACATGTGGTATTGGTGTACATGTGGTATTAGGGTCATATTGTACATGTCATGTTGTACTATGTGTACGTATATGTATTATGTTGTACATTAGGTGTAGGTGTATGTATTGTGTGGTGGTGTACATCAGATGTAGGTGTATGTATTTTGTTGTGTTTTACACTAGGTGTAGGTGTATGTGATGTATGTCAGGTGTAGGTGCATGTACTGCATGGTGTTGTATATCATGTGTGGTTGTATGTGTGCGATTCACACTATGTGTATGTACACATGGTTGAGGAGAAGGCACTGGGTGTTTGTCTTGTGTGGCAACATATCCAGTGTGCATACGGAATAAGAAGAAAGGGAGAAGTAAGGATCGATGAAGGATACATATTGGTATTTTATTTCATTTTTATTATGCATGTAATTTATGATTTTGGTTTATGATGGTTACATGTGATTTATGATTTTGATTTATGAACAGTTGTGTTTTGACCTAACATAATGTGATATGTTTATAGATGATGATTTGGTCAAAGATCCTAGTTAGACTTGATGTGACAAGAAATAAAAAGGATTGTAAGTGTACGTTATTGACAAGTAACCAAGGAGGTATGATGTGAATTTATTTCAATTCATTTTAAATCTAATGGAAGTTATGTACTTGGTATAGGAAGCACATAATTGTCTGGTTGGGTGGTTGAAATCGACTCAAAGAATTAATAGCAGCAATAAAAGAAATTAGAATAGGTAGCAATATGCTAGTAAAGCATTCAGGATTAGGGCCATTGTGGGAAACGGGTAAGCAATAGTGTCCATTATTTCCCATGAGCATGCTATGATGGATATGATGGTTTTGAGGCAAGTATATGCCTTAGTTGTTTACCTTCGAATGTGAGGAAGCCTTGCTAAGGGATTGATCAAGTGGGATAGGGGATGCTGGGGAACTTGGAAAGTGATTGACTGCACATGAAGTGGTGACTGGGTTCCCAAGGGACTATGTAGAAGATAAGGGAAGGTCGGGGATAGATTTTTTTTGGTAATTAGCATTGTCAAATGGAATTAGTGGCACATTGGGAGTGTGCCCTGGAATAATGAGCTAGTAACTGTTCAATCAGAGGACAAGTGGTGCAGGATTATAGCGTTGGACATTGGATGCAACTTTGACTTTGGTAGTGGATTTTGGACTTCCTGTGAAGGAGGTGAATGTTGGTATTACTTTGAGGGTGGAGATGTGAGCCTCTGGATTCCTTGTTGCAGATGCAAGAATTATATCGTTTTATTTGTTGGGTGAAGAAAATGTGCATGTGTGTATATGTGTATATCATTGAAATATCATAATGAGTTGTGTCATACAACTCTACTAAATGCTATGTTAGTCATGTTTTCAGTAGGTGGTCCTTGTAAATACTACAACGAGATGTGTCATAAATCTCCATGGGAAATATATTATTTTTTCATGAGTTTTGTTGGTTATAGGTGTCATTGAACACTGAGGATGGTGTTCCCCCAAGGGGGAGGGTTTTGTAACAACCTTGGTAAAGGTTCATGTAAAAATATATAAGACCATGGTTGATGCGACACGTATTCCAAGCTGAATGGTGGGAAAGACATCCTAGTGGGTGATAATTTTGGTTATTATGGCTAAAGGAAATTTGCAAAGGAAATGGCAAAGGATTTGGAGAGTAATGATGGCATTTTTGGCACATTTATTTATGAAAATAATGGAAAATAGGAGAAAAAGTAGGTGAAAGGTCATAGTTTGCATGTGAGGAGTAAATTGAAGGAAAATAATGGAAAATAAAGAAAATAGAAGCCCCATTTATAAAAAGGATTCTAAGGATTAGTTGGAAATATTTTTCTATGGTTTTGCATTGGATCAATTAAGGCAAAGAAGGAAAGGGAGAGGAAGGATAAAGCAAGGAAGAGAAGGATCAAGTAGCTACAATAGTATTATTTGTAGGTATTGATTTGCATGTGTATTTTCCTTGTTAGATTTGGCATGCATGGTATTTCATGTGGTTCTTTTACTGTTATCGTGTGGGTTTTGCTAAGTGTGACAATGTTTTCAGCCTAGCCTTGCCATTTCCAAATAGACATGTTGTGATGGAGTTCTCATGTTTTGGTTCAGTTGGATTGCCTGATGGATTTGAAGCTGAGTGAGGTGGATCTCCGAATTATCAAACACATGGCCTAGTGGTACCTGAACTGAAATGTGGATCATGGTAAAGCGACTGGCCTAGTAACTCTTGAGCAAGACTGTGGGTTGTGGTAAATCCAGGATTGTGTGCCTCAGGAGGCCTAGGAATCCTTGTCAGTGAATGGCAGGATATATGGTAAACCAAGAGGTGGGTTGCTCTCTGTTGGGCCTAGTAATCTAGGGATAGGATATGCAGTAAATACTGGAGAGTGGGTCTCGATTTAGGGCCTAGTGATCCAGTGTGGTTTGTGGTAAAGCCTAAGAGACTAAGAGACAGGAAAATTCCTCATGGTGTAGGTGGAGAAATTTGGTGGCATCTATGCTTGTTTTGGCCTAGTGATCTAGCGGAGATCATGGTAAAGCCTGTTATCACATCTTTATTGTGTCAGCATAGTGATTTAGGCTGGATTACAACAAATCTTGGTTTTTATTGATGAGGATGAGGTGGTTTAGCCTCGATATTTCCTGGTTAGTTCTTTTGCCTTGAGTCCCACATTCATGCTTCGAATGTGGCACAGGGGTGAATGGATGAAGAGAGATTTGACTCAACCATTCTATGGTTAGGTGGAACGTGGTAGTCCAATCCTGGGTTTGGATTTTTCATCATCAATATGATGTTATTTCTCCTTGTATTTCTATGAGTATTATACTAGTTTATATGTGTGCCATATGGTTGTGATTTCCTTGGTATTTTTGTTGCTATTATGTTGGTTATGTATATTTTTTATGACAGTGGATATGCATGGCTATCGTCATGTTTTACTTGTAAATAAATAAACAATATATCTATGAACTAATATATGATAATGCATCTAATGATATAACATACCAATGCTTCTTAGTGATTCTCAGATAAGTATGAGACTCTAATGCTTGGATCTGTTATTTAAACCTATAGATTTCATTCATGCCAAGTGTTTGACAGAATGCCAATCCCGATTGGGGATGGTTAGGCCTAGTATTGGTGTTATTTTTTGGTTTATTATTATTGTTATCATGTGTATAATAGATTATGGAAGTTACAACAAGTTTTGGGTAGTGGACAGAATTCTACACTTCAAACATGCCTTAATTCTTATGGACTCTAGCACAGGTCTACTAGAAATAGTCCCTTGATGCTCGTGTACAAGCTTGTGGGAGCTTCCAGAGCTCTTTGGATATTGGCATGCCCATAGCGTGGGAGCGTCTAGAGGTTTAATAGCTTAAAATCTCAGTGGGACCTAGGGGAATGATACGTGAGTGGTTGGGATGGCTCTTGGAAGTGTTGTTGATGATTTGGAAGGTATCTATGATTTCTTTTCATTGATTCCACTTCATTAAGGTCACCTAGGAGGTTGAATCATATCATAGTATCCTCTCATCACATGTTTACCCCTATTGGCCGGTTACTTGGCTAGATGTGGGAGGAGGGTGTTACAGAGTGGTATTCGAGCAATGTTCACCCCTTGGACTAGATGGGTAGTGTGTTGGTCATGCATTCATGTTGGTTGCATATGTTTTCCTTATGCTTGTAGTTCATGTGCTTGTTGCATTTGCATGGTGTTGGTCATGGTTGCAGTGATGTCACCATGTGAAGGTTGATGGTATTGTTGTGGAATGTGTCATCACGAGTGTATGGTTTTATATGCATTTGTTATGCATGTTAGCATATATGTGTTGTAATGCATGCATTTCCATGGTTATGATTATGCATGTATGGTATGTCACACATGCACTGGGAAGCTATTGTATCCAATTAGGTCATCATGATGTTATTGGTATGTTATGATGCTAATGTGTTGGTTGCAATAAAGAAGGAGATGCAAATCATCAAAGTGAAGTTGCATTAGTGGACCTCGACGAAAGAGCATGTCATCCTACATGTTGTATTTTGGGCATGTAGGTATGTAGGTCTAAGATTGTTATATTCATTATGGTTATGTGCATTCCTTTCATTGTATTGATGTTATGGTTACTTACATGATATATTCTAGTTGAATATTGTAGTCATATGCACATGTTTCGAATAGTCATGAATGATTTCTATTGTTGTTTTATGTTAGATAACTTGATGATTATGTTATACGTTATTGAGGAGTATGTTATAGGTTAATATTTTGTTGTTATATGATACTTAGCTTGATGATTAGGGTTATTACACTAAGATCTTGATGTTATATGTATCATGCTAAATTGGATTGGTCTATGGAGATGGTTAGGATTATGACATTCAAGTATGAGTCGACATATTTTTGATATTGTGTTGTACCTATCTAGACTGACTTTGCATATGTGATTGTTATGCATGAATGTAAATTGTGTATGAGTTTATGATGTGAACATGTTAAGTAGTGACTATTATGGATATCATGACCTTATGTATGTTTTAGTTGATATTTCGTAAATATATATCATGCTAATATGGATTGATTGTGTAGATAAGATAGCCTCCCCTAAGATGCATTAAGTCATGAGTTTTCTTATGTTGTATATTTTGTGTTTGAATGTTTGACTATGTCGTATATTTGGTGCTTGAGTGTTTGGTGTCTATTATGTCATCTAGTTGATTTATTTAACATGGTATGGTTGCACGTTGGTTGAATGCTTGTTGGATTTCATAATATGAGTATGTGTTCAAATGATCTTGTTTTAAGATGATTGTACTAACACATATCTGTTGAGACATTTCATATGTACTTGATTGTAGTAGGTGACAGTTGTAGCATTATGTCTAATAACTATGACTTAACTATGGATTATGGCATGATTGTCAATCTTGGTAAAGGTTGATTTCAAATTAGTAAATATGATGCCTTGATTTGTGGAAAATTTGATTGACATGTGTGAGAAGTTCCAGGGAAACATGTTGGTATTAGCGTGACGTTGTAACAACTGAAGTGTTTATATAACTAACAGTTGGGTGATGTGACAATACATAGTAAACATCAATTGCAACAAGGTAAAAAGGTAAAAGAAAACAATTTAGAAAGAATTCCTTTGGCTATATTTGGAAACCTGAATTCCAAACGAAAGAGTTCTTTGAATACGACAATTCTTCTTAACCTTAATCTTTTTTAACACTATGTGGATATTTTCTATATTCATGAACATGTATTTGACATATATGATGATTAGGTTCCAACTATGGTTGGACTCATTAAGTAATTGGAGTCCATTGAGACATGGTATGGACGTGTTTAGTTGCAAGCAATGTTCTTGGCATAACAAGATAAGGTAAGTGGTTTATTTTTATGTTTATTTATGCACTGACAATTACCTATTTATGGTAGCATGACACAGGGTGTTACATGGTAAGAGAGGTTGCCATGAAATCTTGTAGAAGGTTTAGGTTGAGATTTCCTTAGGAACCATGGGATTGAATCATAGTGTCTGTTGTTAGTCTTATGCTTTTAATACTTGGTGATTTGTTAAGTTTGATTGTGGTTTTCTTTATGACTAGTACAAGGCCTAGTCACTTCATTGTGGTGTCAGTTTTTAATTGGTTTTCATGGTCTTCTTCTTGTTTTTTGCTTGTGCTTTCCTTTTAGGTTTTGAGTCTTGTGAATTGGTTTAGAAAGAGGAAAGTTAGTGGGGCTTGGGGAGAGATGAATGAAATCTAACATGTAAGCTAAGACCTAGATGAATCTTGGTGCATGTAGAAGAAAAGTTGAAAGAAAGGGTATGACGGCTAGCTGGATTGGTCCATTGGTGTAAATGAACAATCGAATGACAGTCATTGGGAAGGTAATCAAGAAAGGGTAAGGTGAATGGATTTGAGATTTCATATGCCTTAGTTATTTTTGGAACAATTTTTCTCAATGTTGTGCATGGTGTGCATCGATAAAGAGAGTTCTCTTGACCTTGACCTTATGATATTTGTTAATTATGTTATCATCATGATTATGTTGATGTTTGTATATGTATACATGTATGTATGTATGTATGTTCTGTCTAACAGGTTCATGATTATTTTATGGTAATATTTGTATCTATGTATCTATGTCACTGTGTGAGAGGGTCATTAGGAATTATTATTGTAAAGGAATGATTGCTTATGCAGGTGAATGACATGAAGAGGTTCCTCATTTATGAGGAATCAAGTCAAAGTGTAGTCATGAAAAATATACAAGGTCAGTATCATGTGGATATAAATTGATATTATGTTATTACATTATGTCTATGTTTATGTTATGGACATGATAATGTTGAAGGATACATTAGCATAATTAAATGAGTGTGGTCTATGACATGTTGAGACAAGCATGATGTTGTAGCGGCTACAACCACCCTCCAAATTTTTTCCTTAGCATGTTTTGAAGCCTCCCTACCAACCTTACACAAAACTTTGTCTTGCTTTTTCAAGTACTCAAGCTTCAAGTGTTTTCCTTGCACAAAGGTAGCCTATCGATTACAGTTGATCCATTCGCCTCATAGGCTACTCACCCGGACTTGGTCCAACTGCAGGCTCAACAGCTTCCCCTTGAAAATTGTGCATTTCTAGAGGGAAACCAGCCTTCCCTCCAAGAATTGCAAAATCCTCTCTAATAGCCTACTAGGCTCCAGGATTGCGCAATCCTACCAACCAACCCTCCTGGTAGGATTTGAGCAAATTTTCCCAGTAGCAGGCTGTTCAACCTAGGATTTGCACAAATCTATGCAGTAGTTAGTTGATCTACCCAGAAATTGTGCAAATAGCCTAGGAAGATAGCCCAAATCCCAACCATAAATGCACATTTCTCCAGCAGTCGAGCAATCTCTTGCATGTGCAGCTGAGTTGACCAATTCCCTTCGGGACTAAGCCAAACAGACTTACATGCATGGGATGCTTCCCCCAAGGTAGCATGCAAAGGCATCCCTTGTTTCATCGATATATGTTTAGTAGTTGGAGGTTACATGTAAGGAGAATTGTGAAAACTCCCACCAAGTGTCACTTCCCCTAGATTCATGGAATGCACATCACAACCTTGATGTCATCAAAATGCATCAATTGGACGTTGCAGATCTCATTCCTCACATCAACTTTATAGCTCTGACATACCACATCACATGTAGGAGTAGTTGGAACATTCAACTAAACTATTTTGGGGTAAGCCTACTTCCCATGCCTTATGCTGCATTTCTATCACTTTTTGTGTTTTCACTTGTGGGAGTACTATTTGCTTGATTTCTTTGAACACTTGTTGTCATTTACACATATACTAGCTTGTCCTAGCTGATGAGCCCCATAAATGGGTAATTATGTGGGCTCATTTTGCCTCCTAAATTAGCTTAATCCACCATTCTCATTAGTTTATTGCATGATTTTTATTATATTTATGCTAATAGAGTGATTTGGGTTAGTCATTATGCCATGAAGTCTAATGTGTGCTTTATGCCATTTTTTGGTCAATTTTGAGACAAAGTCAAAGTTTTAATGAGCATTTGGCAGCCAATATTCGAGGGAAACAAGGAAGAGGATTTGTAGGAGGGTTTCCCCCTCATTTATGACTCCCTACTTTGAATCAGCCTTCAGAAGGCTCGGAGCACAAGCAGCCACATCAATGCATCAAAGGGGCAGCTGAGCAAGTGAAGAATAATTGTTGTCTATCTCAATTCCTGGGAGCCAAGCCTCCTTGATTTTAGGAGAACTATTGGGAGCTCTATTTGTATAAATAGAGAGGCCTAGGGCCTCATTAGGTTGTTGGATGTTATTCAAATTTTCACACTTTTGTTGCAACGTTTTCTCAGCTCATTTCGAGCTTACTTCTGTGGACAGTTTTATGTAATGTGACTATTACTTTGATAATGAAGATGAAATATTTTCTGAGCCAACACTGAGTTCTTCCAAAGGGCTGAAGCTCTTGGGTTAGGGTCCAACCCAAGCTGCTCATCACCTCTTGTTTTGTATTTATATGTCTTGTCACAGTTCATGAATTAGTTGCTATTAGATGGATTTCTTCCTTAGTAAAATAGGTTGCTTTTTGGTGATTTACATAGTTGTTTCCATTTTAGTTTGCTGAACTAGGTTAAATAGTGGTAAGAGAAAGATACAAAATGGCCATCAACAGAGCCTTGACCTCCTTTCCTCACTTTGGGACCATGATCTGAGGTCAAGACCTTCTTGCTACCCCCAAAAACACAGTTTTGTCTTCTCCATTCAATTTCTAGTGTTATAGTTTGATTTAGAGGTTAATTCTTTTCTTCAAATCCATTTTACCATACTCATTTCTGTTTCTACAATAAATATCTTTCCATGCTTTCCTTTCCATATAACATTGTTCATCATTTCTTTTTCCTAGATTAGAATTTAGGTTAATATAAAGTACAATTCTGTTTTTTTGGTGCATCTAGTTCCTTTTCTTGCTCAGTTTCCGTGTTTGATTTGCAGCTCTCCTGTAGTACATCTATTCTCATAATAATTCAATAAATAAGCCATCACCATCTCTTTTGCTACATGTTCCATAGGTCATTCACAGCCCCTTATAAATCTACCCTAGTTTTCTACATCTTTTTCATAAAGTCTCCTCTCGTCTCTTGAACAAGTCCACCATCATTCTCTTCCCTGATCCCCATAGATGTACCTCAGACACCTTAACACATACCTCTTGTCTTCAACTACCTTTTCCCACCATTTTTCCACCTTTAAAACCTCTAAAACAACTCTTATCATCCTCCTGTAGATCCTCATGTAGATCCCCTGCAACCTCCTATAGAATTTCCTGTAGATGACTTTTTGAAGTCTGATTACAGGGAAAGCTTCCAGAATGTTGCGAGAGGCCTCCTAGGATGCCTCCACACCTTCCTAAACCTCTGTAAATTCCAAAGTTGCCTTCCATCCCCACCTAATCGCTACCACATCCACAAATAAAAAAATTACATACACGACAATTTCACATAGAATACATAAAAATCCAGAAAAAGGATGTTTTTTTCTCATTTCCTTCTAGAAATAGCTTGAATAGATGTAGTTTACTTCCTCAGTAGGTAATGGCATTCATTTCATAGATTTCATCTCTCTTTCTACAAAAGTAGGTTTAGTTGGTAAATTAGGGTTTGCTAGGTTGTGCTTTACATTCCAGTCTTCTTTCTCTTTATGCAAGTAGAATAGCCTCTGTAGAGTAATATTTCCTCTCTTTCATCACATTTAAAGCTTCTTATGGAAATCATAGAAGTTGGCTTGAGCTCCTAGTGATCTTGTGCCAGTTGACCAAGTGACAGCCTGCAGAAAGAACTAGTACTTGTGCATACAACACCATCACTTCCAAGTTTGTTACGAACTACCAGGTTAATAAAAGCAAAGCAGGAAGCCCCAGGAGTTGTAGCATTATTGCTACAATACTGGTGCTCACCACTTTTTGGCACCATTGTCAAGGAAGCATCAAAGTATTTTGTGATTACTGATTTTCTTCTATTTTCTATTGCAACATTCTGCTAAGTAGTTCATTTCAGCAAAAGTAGACTAGTTGTTTCTTTCAATTTCTGCATTTCCTTGCTTTCATTTCAATTCTACAATTTCCATTTTAGCAAAAGTATATTAGCCCTTTCAATTCTACAATTTCCATTTCAGTAAAAGTAGATTAGTCCTTTCAATTCTGCAATTTCCTTTCAGCAAGTTCATTTCAGTAGTTGCAACTTGTTTGTTCAATCAATTTCAATTTTGCATGTACAAGTAGGAAAAAAAAAACCACCCAAAAAGAGATTTCCTCGTAGGAACAAAGATAATTCAGGGAAATTCCTACCCAACACCCCCACCACATCACAAAACCACCCTTGTCTCTTCTTTGATGGCAGTGATCTAGAAGAACCTTTAGGGGAACAACCAAAGATATTTGAAGAACCTATAGGAGAAGAAGAGGAAGAAAACATCCCTCCTGAGACAATGGATGAAAATATAAATTCTAGGAGGAATGGAGAAAGAGTAGAGGATACCTTTCCCATATGAGAGACCAATGGGGACACTAAAATGAAGAACATAAGCCCTTCAGCCCTACCTCACTTCCATGGATTGACTACAGAATACCCTTACAACTTGTTTGAGTTTGTTGTCATCTGTCGAACCTATGACTATGCAAAAGATGAGTAGAAGTTGAAACTGTTTCCTTCTACCCTCAAGGATGCAACATTGTGCTGGTTCATGGGGCTACCTAGAAAAAACATCACAACTTGGGCTCAGATGCAGCAAGCCTTTAATAAAAAATATTGAGACTATTTTAGGTCAAAAGATACTAAGGAAGAAATCTTTCGAATGACCATGGGAAGTGATGAATCCTTGGAAGATTATGAAGAAAGGTTCCAACTTAGTTATAAAAGGGCCAGGTGCACACTTGACCCTAAATCTCTAAAGCTAGTCCTACTCAAGGGAATTTTGGAACACCTTCTAGACACCCTCCATTTACTGGCTAGGGGAGACATCTACCAACTACCTTATGAAGACATAAAGACTGTTTTTAGAAACCACTCTAGGGCAGCCAGAAAGAGAGGTAGGGGGAGTCAACCCATAGCTAGTACCTCCTCATCCAGTTCATACCTTAAAGGTGAACTTGGAAACATGATGGAAGACTTCAAGAGTGAGATGTTGCAGACTCTTGCCATGCAAATGGATACCTTTCATACCAAAAGAAAACAAGAGGAAGCAAAAAGGGCTTTGGGCATTTTTTGTCCTAGGTGCACCAAAAGGCATCCTAGGAATGAATGCCCATTGAACTCTATAGAGGTTTGCTCAGTCTGTGAAGATGATTATTCTACAGATAAATGCCCTTCCTTACCTAGACTTAAAGTTGTATACCAAGGGGTCAAAGGAGCCATTGAACCACTCTATTTCATGAACCAAAGGAGACCACATGGGCCTCGACCATACCAAAAGGGAATGAAAGGGACATCTCAGGCATACTACAACCCCAATCAAGCCACTTCCATACCTTCTCGGGCTCCCCCTACTCATCCTTCCTAGTCCACACCTCCTCCTTGGTCATATCCATCTCAATATCATGCCCAACTAGCCGCTCATTCATTCCATTCCTATACTTAGCCACAACCTCAGTGGAATGCATCTCATTAGTGGTGGAGGCCCTAATACAACTCTCCTCTAGCTCTTTTTCCTCCACCACTTGCTCAATCATAACCATTGCCTCCTTCTCCACCAAGGCAACCCCAAATGCTTGCTCAACCGAACCTGAACCCGAACAACAAATAGCCTCAACAAGTATATAGTGGGGAACCATCATGCCCAACCTATGCTGCGGAGATTTACGAGATTAACCTATGATATGGAAAGGTTATCCCAGATATCCATCCTCCCCCTCAAGAGGTTGAGGAAGATAAAGAGAAAAGTGAACCAAAAGCAATTCCAGCCTTTCCTGAGAGACTATCTAGGACAACACAGCTCACACCAGAAGAAACTAAACTTCTGTGAGAATTGAAACAATTATGTGTAAAGATACCACTTCTTCGAGAAATAAAGGATGTTCCTGTATACAATAAGATGATCAAAGAGAAGTGCTTCAGGAATACATGCAAGTGCAAGAGAGATTCCCCAACCATTGATTTTATAGGACAACTGTCCGACCTAATGTTGGGGCAAGTAATCTATCCGAAGAATCTAGACCCTGGAATCCCAATAGTTGATGTCCACATCAATGGCATCATGATCCCACATACCTTGATTGATCTAGGAGCTACCATTAATGTGATGACCAAGGACACCATGCTCAAGCTCAAACTCCAGGTCTCATTGAGAAAGACCACGATAGTACTGCAACTAGTAGACCACTCCACCATGACCCCTGAGGGGATTGTGGAGGATGTGATGGTCTCCATTGATTCTTGGTAGTACCTTGCTGATTTCTTGGTTCTCCAGCCAAAAGCAAAGCTCACTGGGTATCCTCTCATCCTAGGAAGACACTAGTTGGCTACTGCAGATGCCTATATCAGCTGTCGAGCTAGGAACATGACAATCAAGAATGGGCATATGTCCAAACAACTAATCCTATACCCTCTTTCCCAACCCTTACTAGAACATGATCTACCTCTCTGGTTGGAGGAGGAGGATGAGGATAAATTCTATTTTGCACCACTGTGTGCAGTAGAAACTGTTATGGGGTGGGGGGGCGCACAAAATGAGGATGATATCATTGGAAATTTGATTCAGAATCCACCTTCCAGTATGTTTCCATTAGAAGATCTAGTGAAAGAAACCCAAGCCGACCCCCTAGCTTATCTCTGTGTGGCCAACGCGACCTCTCTCCATGTTAAGAATATAGAGTTCAACCAAGAAAGAACCTTGAAAATCAACTCATCCCTATCCACCTCCCAGGAGAAAGAATTGTTTAGCTTATTGAGAAAACATTTAGATGCCTTTGTCTAGAGCTATAAGGAGATGAAGGGAGTGCACCCTTTAGTTTGTACTCATCACATATACATTAAGGAAGATTGCAAACCAGTTAGGCAGCCTCAAAGGAGGATGAACCCTACCCTCAAAGACATTGTCAAGGAAGAATTGCAAAAGTTACTGGATGCAATGTTTATCTACCCCTTCTCCGACAGTGAATGGGTCTCTCCTTTGGTTCTAGTACCAAAGAAAAATGGTAAGTGGAGAATCTTTGTCAATTATCGGGAACTAACAACGCCACCAAAAAGGACCATTCTCCTTTGGTTTTCATAGATCAAGTATTAGATGGTCTGGCGGGGAAAAAGTTTTTCTCCTTCCTAGATGGGTTTAGCGAGTACAATTAGATCCAAATCAGCCTGGAAGACCAAGATAAGACCACTTTCATTTGTCCTTAGAGTACCTTTGCATATTGGGTCCTTCCTTTTGGTTTGTGCAATGCTCCCGCCACTTTCCAGAGAGCCATATTGAATATATTTTTCGAACTAATTCATGATGCAGTGGAAATATATATGGATGATTTTAGTCCTTATGGTTCTAAATTCTAGGAAGCTTTATCTAACCTTGGAAAAGTTTTGGACAAGTGTATTGAAATGAACCTGTCCCTCAGTCCGGAAAAATGTGAATTCTTGATGACTGAAGGGACAGTGCGAGGTCATGCAATATCTCAACAAGGATTGCAGGTGGACCCCAACAAAATTACCATC
The DNA here is from genome assembly GCA_000404065.3 of Pinus taeda. NCBI lineage: Eukaryota > Viridiplantae > Streptophyta > Pinopsida > Pinales > Pinaceae > Pinus > Pinus taeda. Next base: position 49,039 of record APFE030195545.1, on the reverse strand, counting down.
ATCCAAAGGGTCCCACCTCCTAAAAAGGTTAGAGATGTCTGATGTTCCCTAGGCTTAGCAGGATATTACAGAAGATTCATTAAAGATTTCAGTAAGTTAGCTTCTCCATTGTTTGGTCTTTTAGGAAAAGATGTCGAGTTCAGATGGATTGAAAACTGTTAAGAAGCCCTAAATACCTTGAAAAATAAACTTGTGACTGCCCCAATTTTGAGAGGCCCAAAATAAGCCCTACCTTTCCACATTCACACAGATGCCTTGAGCAAAGCAATAGGAGCAGCCTTAGGGTAAGTTGATGAAAAGTTACCTGGTGCCATATACTTTATAAGTAAAAATTTGTCAAAGGCACAGTTAAACTACACAGTAACCGAGAAGGAACTCCTAGCTATAGTACATTCCTTAAATAAATTCATACATTACATCACAGGCTATCAAACCTTTGTGCACACTGATCATGCTGCAATTAGGTATTTAATGAAAAAACTAGATGTAAATGCTCGCATTATTAGATGGTTTCTTTTATTGCTACAGTTTGATTTAACCATTGTTGATAAGCCTGGTAAGGAAAATGTTGTTGCTGACTTTTTGTCTAGAGTAATTTGCCTACAAGTGAGGAAGGAATGGTGGATGATCAAATGCCAAATGAACACCTATTTTCTATCTCAATACTCTCTCCATGGTTCGCTGATATAGCAAATTACTTGGTTTCAACACAGTTCCCACCACACTTGTCCTCAAAAGAGAAGAGCAAGATCATGAGGAAAAGTGCCCCTTTCACCTGGATTATGGGAAATCTCTTCAAACTTGGCCCAGATCAGATCTTGAGAAGATGCGTTAGGGAGGAGGAAGTTTTTGACATTCTCCTGACCTGTCATGATGAGCCTTCTGGAGGCCATTTTTAAGCAAGGACGACTACCTTCAAAATTCTGCAAGTATGTTACTATTGGCCCACTCTTCATCAAGATGTGAAGAGATATATCAGCCAATGTGATTGGTGCCAAAGCATTGAGAAACCTACTCCAAAGGATGAGATACCCATGCAACCTCAAGTGACTTTAGAGCCATTTGAGAAGTGGGGCATGGAATTTTGGGTCCTATCAACCCTCCTTCAAAATAAAAACAATACAACATTGTGTGCACCGTTTATCTGACAAAATGGGTAGAGACAAAGGAAATCACGGCAACAACAGAAGAGAAAGTAGCTAAGTTTTTATGAGAGAACATCCTCTATAAGTTCTGGTATCCAAGAGAACTGGTTACAGATCAAGGTAGTCAGTTCACTTCCAATTTAATTGAAGACCTGCTCACACATCATAAAATCAAGCACAAGAATTCCACCCCTTACCATCCACAAGCCAATGGGTAGATGGAAGTCACTAACAGAGCTTTGGAAGGAATTCTGACCAAGGTAGGGAGCAACAGTAGAAAATATTGGGCAGATAGATTGGTTGAGGCCACCTGGGCCTACAATACCACATGGAAGACCACCACTAGGTTCACACCCTATGAACTGGTCTATGGGAAGAAGGTAATGCTATCAATAGAATTTGAATACAATCCACTAAGGATGGAAACTCAGCTGGACCTAGACCTCAACCATGCATAAAGCGAAAGGTTACTCCAACTCAATGGATTGGATGAATAAAGATTGTAGGCTCTTCTCCACACAGAGGTAGTCCAACTTCAAAGGAAGATATGGCACAAGAAAAATATTAAGGAGAATCAATTCCAAGAAGGAGATTAGGCACTCCTCTATGAATCAAGGTATAAAGATTTCAAAGGCAAGCTGAGGAAAAGATGGCTGGGACCCTACACTATAGAAAAATGCAATGACAATGGTTCAATTCTGATCAGAACCATTGATGAGGAAGCCATCCCCATGGTTGTCAATGGACATAGGTTGAAAATTTACAAGAAGCCCCTCTCCAAGCGAGATTTCATTGAAGATCTGAATAAGACAGTGCTAGTAGTGGAGTAGGTCTCACCCTCCACTCCACCCACCCACTGAGGAAAAAAGAAAAAATAATAAGGACTCAAATGAAAACCTCTATGAGGCACTTGAGTCCCATCATTGGGTTGAAAACCTCTTTTGAGGTGGCCCAATGATGACAAAAATAAAAATAGAGAGACAGAATAAGAGCCCTGGGTGAAAACCTCCCTTTGAGGCACCCAGGGAAGGAAAGTAGGGTGAAAACTTGTCATAGTTGTCTTAAAAAAAAAAAAAACAAAAAACAAAGAAAAAAAGGAAGAGAAAATTGACTTTTAAAATGCATTGCAGGTAACAGGTGGACCACAGGAAGCAAGAGGAAATGCCACAAAGCCTATTACGCATCCTCTATCCTCTTCTAAATCATTTTTGACCTTTTTTTCCACCTCTCTATGTATTTTATGATGACTGTGTATCCTACAAGAGGCCCTGTGTATTTTATAGGAGGCTCCTGTAGAAATCACAGAGAGTCTGAAATAGCTTTTAAAAATAGTTTGAGGAGCTGAGGATTTTCATAGAGAGCATGTAGGCCATCCTATAGCTATCCACCATCCTAACCATCCATCCCACACTAGCACCACCTCATTTCCGTTGATTTCTTTCCTTCCTACAGCAAAAACACAGAAACCAGTTTAAAAAAAAAATGAAATAAAAAGAACATCACCTCCACAACTCACCTACAGCTTACCAAATACCTCTCCATTGCCATCAGTATCTTTAGTAGCATCCTCATAGATCCCAACACAAGAATCAGCTAAAAATTTTAGAGCGAGAAGCAACTACAGGAGATCCTGTAGTAGCTGATCCCCTTAAAATCAAGCTCCAACAACAAAATAGGTGCAGCCATAGGAATGCAGAGGATGTCTGAAGCAAGATTCAACTAAAGGGAACTGGTACAAAACAAACAAGCCACATAACAAGTAGCAAAGAGCATATATTAGAAGGGATACAGGCATGCATCACTGAAATTCGAGCATGCAGTAGCAACAAAACCATGCAGCACCGTAGCACGAACATTCGACCTACAAGTAAGTATCTAACCCCCTCATCTATTACATTTGTATAATTCAAAAATTACATGAATGAATGAGATGGTTAGGTTTAAACCAGAAAGGTGGCCAGTTAGCTAGCCACCCACATCCAATTCAACTGCGCTCACCCGGAGATCCCACACACGTGTTCCTAGTCAACTCATAGAAAATCCAAAAAGACAGGTAGTGGCGGGTGTATAAACTCTGATGCAAATGATGGGAAGTGATTGTGGGAAAAAGTCATGAGGAGTCATGATGACATAGTAGTGGGGACCAATGGTCCGAATAATGGAAACGTACCGTTTTTGCCATCTCACATCATCGCCAAAAATATCTTAAGTAAACATAAGTACTCCTCCTTGAACCTATTCATCACCTCTGTTCTCATTTTATCATTGTCCCCGCGGCTGCAGCAAGCTCCATACCACCTCCATAGCCTCGATACCATAGTTCTCTATTGTTTTCAGCCCTCCTCCTCTTATTGGCGTTCTACCGAAGAATTATCGGATTCTATAGGAGCAGTAACAGGCTCTATAGGAGAACCTACAACAATTTCTACAAGAGGGGCAGTAAGCAATTTAAAAAAGAGAACACAGTGTTTTCTCTCAAATTTAGACCTAAAGAGGTAGGCTTTGCACAAACCCACCTTGGATATTCATATGTACAAGGAATGATGCAATTTCAAGGATGAATTAAGCCTGAAAAGAAGAGGAATTGCATAAAAAGTTCTGCATTTTTCTTAAAAAAGCACATTTTTCTCTCTATTTCTTGTTTCTGCAAAAATTGTTGTCTCCTTCTCACCTGGGGTGTTCCAAAAGATTATAAACATAATGACAGGGGGATTCATAAGGAAGGAACCCATAAATTCAGTCAGGCTCCATGAACATCCTGAGGCAGTAGCCATTTTTACCGGAGCCAGTTGGATGCCATTTTTCGAAAAATTTAGAGGGTATGATGAAGAAGTGACTCAAGAGTTTTCCCTTGCCTTGGTACCCCACTCAAAGACCCATGCCACTGTTACTTTTAGAGGTCTCACCATTGAAATCACCCCATAATTTATCAGTAGGGTTACCAATCTTCCACTTGGACTAACCTGGAGCAAAGATGAAAAGCCATTGGGTCAAGTTGCCAAGAAAACCTTCTTCCAACCAAGTGAGCATCTTGTAGAGGACAAAAGTGGCATCAAAAGAACAAGCATACCTTACCCTTGGGATGAGGTTAGTTACCAAATTATCAAGTACATTTCGTATGAAGTGATGTATGGCACAGTTTATGGTTACCATTTCAAACTTCTGCATGAGCTAATATATGGCATGGATATTCCCACACCCCAAAAACTTAGCATTCCCTATTTTCTCCTATAGTCTCTTATAGACTCGAGCATTAAATTGAAGGCAGGAGATCCAGATCAATTGGCTCACCATGGAGTAATTAAACTATTGGTGGAAGAATCCCTCCACACCTTCACAATCCCCATAGCCTAAGAGATATTCAAAAATATGATAGGAGAAGATGATAAAAAGCCCTCACATATGACCTTAGTCATTTTGAAAGTGAGGGGGAAGAACAAAAAGGGGAAGATGAGGAGGAAAACAAAATAGAGAAGGAAAAACCTAAAATAGGGAGGGAAGAGACTAAAACAGAGAAGGAAAAGAACAAAGCAGAGAAGAAGGAACCTAGGATAGAAGAGAAAAAGACTAGAACAGAAAAGAAAAAGACTAAACTAGAGAAGGAAAAGACTAAAGCAGAGAATGTAGAAACTAAACAAGATGTGAAGGAAACCAAAACAGAGCTAGAGGAAACAAAGCTAGCAGAGGTAGAAAAGACAAAAGAAGAAAAAGGGGCAAAGAAGATAGAAGTGTCTCCTGAGACACTAGAAAGGGAAGTAGCAATTGTTCTTGTTGCCCTCATCACCCCAGTTAAACTCAAACAAAAGAGGAAAACGCAACCATCAACGTATTTCAGGGCTCGAAAAAGCACAAGAATAAAAATACGGAAGCCACAACCATCCTCAAAAGAGCCTATCATAATTGAATACTCCACTACTATCAAAAGGGAAGAATCTCCATCCAAAACCCCCATTACTTATGAAAGAGGAATTCCTAGATATTCCAATTGGAAGGAAGGAATAAAACTACATGACTCAAATACAGTCCTATAGGAGGCACAAACTACTCTACAGGAGACCCTAACAAAGCTACAGGAGACTGAGAAACTTGAGAAAAGGGTAGAAGAGTAGACCAAGGAGAAGGATGAAATAACAGAGATTCAAGAGCCTAACCCCCAACCTAGTTTGGGCTCTTATTAGAATCTCCTTGAGGGGGGGAAGTCATCCCACAGAAGTTTGTAGTCCCACTTTTCTTTGAGCTGGAAAAAGAAAGAGTAAGGAGCCATAGATGGATGCAAATTGCCACGTCCAAAGGGGTGGAAGACATTGGCCACATGGAGAGCAAGCTTAAAAAAATGGGTTAGGAGTTCAACAATGTAAGACATATAGAAGAAATCATAAGATCTCACTTGGAGCCAAAAAATGAAATGTTAAGAAAACAGTTGCAAGAAAAGGACACACAATTGGCATGCATGGATAGCTCGTCTATGGAGGCACTACAGTGTAGGAGACCAGCAAAATCATATGGAGTATACCTCAAATACTAGTGGCTACAGTTTCAAATCAAGAACTTGGCACAGAGAGGCACCATGCCTTTTAGGGATTATAAACAATTTACAGACCTATGTGACCAAAGTTCAGTAGAAGACAAGGCAAAGATAGCAGAGTTTTATTTGCATAACTTGGCCCTCACGCATATGAACCTATGGGACTCCAATTCTAGGCTAGGGGACTTGTGGTTGATGGCCATGGCATCATGGATGAATCATGAGGAGAAAAGGGCAACACAAATAAAAAATTTGATGGCAAAATAGCAAAATGAACCCTTAATGATCTAAGCTGAGCCAGAAGACCCCATGTCTCTCATCAATGTCCACCAGCTACTTGCAAATAATCCTCAAAGTGCCCCTAAGTATATCAATGAGATGGCCCAGGCCATTGCACATTTTGAGGACATCGAAAGATTGCTTGGAGATGACTATGTTCATGCTTGTATGAGAAGGTGGAATACACTACCACATAGCCTGCAGATTAGGGAGTATCAATCCCTAACAAGGATGAAAGAAGAATTAAGGAGAGTTCCACTGTACAAACACTCTATGCAGAGTTTGAGGGTCAATTAGATTGGCCTCAAACTAAGTCCAACTACTACTGGGCCTGCTAGAGGGCACAGAAGAGGAAGAAGAGAAATAGCAATGGGAGGAGGTGGACAGAAAGGAAAGATTCCATGATAAAGAAGAGGATCTCACATGAGAAGCATGGGATGTCAAGGAGGCCCTTAGGGCCATCAAAGATGAAGAGATGGAATAGTTTCTCAGAGGATGGGTAACACATTCAGTGAGGGGTGATGATGAGCCCCATAAATGGGTAATTATATGGGCTCATTTTGCCTCCTAAATTAGCTTAATCCACCATTCTCATTAGTTTATTGCATGTTTTTTATTATATTTATGCTAATAGAGTGAGTTGGGTTAGTCATTATGCCATGAAGTCTAATGTGTGCTTTATGTAGATTTTTGGTCAAGTTTGAGACGGAGTCAAAGTTTTAATGAGCATTTGGCAGCCAATATTCGAGGGAAATAAGGAAGAGGATTTGTAGGAGGGTGTCCCCCTCATTTACGACTCCCTATTTTGAATCATCCTTCAGAAGGCTCAGAGCACAAGCAGCCACATCAATGCATCAAAGGGGTAGCTGAGCAAGTGAAGAATAACTTTTGTCTATCTCAAGTCTTGGGAGCCAAGCCTCCTTGATTTTAGGAGAACTATTGGGAGCTCTATTTGTATAAATGGAGTTTTGTCTTCTCCATGCAATTTCTAGTGTTATAGTTTGATTTAGAGGTTAATGCTTTGCTTGAGATCCATTTTTCCATACTCATTTCTATTTCTACAATAAATCTCTTTCTGTGCTTTCCTTTCCATATAGCATTGTTCAACATTTCTTTTTCCTAGATCAGAATTTAGGTTAATATGAAGTACAGTTTTGTTTTTTTGGTGTAGCTAGTTCCTTTTCTTAGTCAGTTTCTGTGTTTTATTTGCAACTCTCCTATGGTATATCTCTTCTCATAATAAGTCAATATATTATCCATCACCATCTCTTTTGCAACATGTTCCACAGGTCATTCACAGCCCCTCATAAATCTTCCCTAATTTTCTACATCTTTTTCATAAACGCTCATCTCGTCTCTTCAACAAGTACAACCATCATTCTCTTCCTTGATCCCCATGGATGTACCTCAGACACCTTAACACATCCCTCTCGTCTTCAGATACCCTTTCCCAACATTTTTCCACCTTTAAAACCTCTAAAACAGCCCTCGGCATCCTCCTATAGATCCCTTGCAGCCTCCTGTAGAATTTCCTGTAGGTGACTTTTTGAAGTTCAATTGCAAGAAAAGCCTCTAGAAGGTTTCCAAAGGGCTCCTAGGACCCCTCCACATCTTCCTACACCTATGAAAATTCCAAAGTCGCCCTCCATCACCACCTAATTGCTACCACATCCACAAATAAAAAAATTACATACACGACAATTTCACATAGAATACATAAAAATCCAAAAAAGGATGTTTTTTTCTCATTTACTTCTAGAAATAGCTTGAATAGATGTAGTTTACTTCCTCAGTAGGTAATGGCATTCATTTCATAAGTTTTCATCTCTCTTTCTACAAAAGTAGGGTTAGTTGGTAAATTAGGGTTTGCTAGGTTGTGCTTTACATTCCAATCTTATTTCTCTTTCTGCAAGTAGAATAGCCTCTGTAGAGTAAGATTTCCTCTCTTTCATCACATTTAAAGCTTCTTCTAGAAATCATAGAAGTTGGCTTGAACTCCTAGTGATCTTGTGCCAACTGACCAAGTGACAGCCTACAGTAAGAACTAGCACTTGTGCATACAACACCGTCACTTCCAAGTTTGTTACGAACTATCGGGTTGATAAAATTAAAATAGGAAGCCCCAGAAGTTGCAGCATTATTGCTGCAATGTTGGTGCTCACCGCTAGCTCTATTTTAGTTTTCATTTTTATCTCACTACTGTCACATGCATGAAACTTTTTTGCATGGACGTTCACCCAACCGGCTAACTTCCTCATCCACATCCATGTTGATCCTTTTGTTGAATATTTCATTCATTATTTGCATGCATTGTCAATCACTTCTGCTATCACTTAATGTTTCCATGCATTCATTCACTTACTTTCTTTCAGTCTACTATTGGTGAGTTGAGCCAACCTTGGCCCGGGCTCTCCCTTCACCAAGGCTACATTGCACAATATGGGAAAGGAAGGCTCACCTTCTTCTCCAGATTTACACATTCCTGCATAGCACTGGCCTCGAGGATTTTTTTGTGCATTTATGGAGGATAGTGGCTTCTTCGCCCAAGAAATTGCATAGATATATCCCTAGGCCAGCAGCCCTTCCTAGCTGGAATTGTACATTGCGCAATCCCAACAGTCAGCAACCAGACTGGATTGTGCATTGCATAGTTCTAGTAGTCAGCCAGACTCCAAACAACCCAGACTATGCCTTGAGTAGTCTTAGCAGTCGATCTCCTGACCTCACAGCCAAAATTGCGCAACCTTCATGATCATTCACCCAGGTATGTTACAAGTCAGTTCTCATGTTCATTTTGGTTTTTGATTGACAAATTGCTTGCTATGAGTGTTTCCATGTCTCCATCTATCGTAGGTGTTAATCTACCTCTCAGCAGTATAGGTACATTGGTTTCCATGAGAGCAGAGACAAGGACACCATTCAAAGCACTCTTGGGGATGCAGTCGATCAAGTGTCTATGAGCTTGCCTACTCACAAAGACATCAAGCTATTTGTAAACAACGACATCAAGCGACAACATCACAATGAGTAGCACCATGAACAACGACTGAAGAAAACATACCAAATGCAATGAATGGAAGATGAGGGTTGATGAAAACATGAAGGTGAAACAAGGTTGCAAGATCAAGCAGGTTCATTGATGATGAAACCAACTTTGGAGACTCTGGCTATGGAGTGATGGCATAACATGAAGATTGCGTGAAGGCAGAAGATGTAACAAAGAAGGAGTTGCATGTGCTGAAATAGCAACTGAGTAAGAACATGAAGCTGCACAGATAGACAGACAAGTTAAATACCCATCCCAACAGCTAACACAGAGCATATATGGTGAGAAGTGTGGTTGATTACATGCAAGGGATTCAACAGCATGTATGCCATTGTGCGCGCACATGAAATCTAACCCATTCAACACACTCACCAAGGAAAAGACAAGAAGCACATCTAACTGGAGCTGAACGAGCTCTTCAACAAGTTCATGCACATGACCATCATCACACACTTGAAGATCAACACAGACACTATGCATCAGTGTGTTGCCAATTCAGCCACAGCCAAGAAGACCATGCACATGTTAGAAGACAAGTTGGATGAAGGGGCTGAACCAATGCACCGGCTAGAATGAAAGCAAGAGTTCACTTCAGCGAGATGTCACCATGAGGTGCATGCACACCATCATGAACGACCAATCTTGGCATAAAATCACCATCTTCACCATCACAAGCATGTCAAAGAATTGGTCTCACCATAGCAGACCGAGTGTCAATTATGTCTTGCAAGGCTTGCTCAAGCCATGTTGTCTCACATGAGTACATGTTCATTGTAATGTTGAGTCATGTCAAGTGTAAGTCAAGTGTCAATAGTTGGATGTAACAATGATAAAGTAGATGAAGATTCATGAGGGTAGTTGGACTATCAAAAAGGGGAATGTCAAGGGTCACCTCACCCTTTGCTATAAATAGTCCCTCATAACTCATTGTATAGGCTTTTGGTCAACCAAGCTTCTACTAAGACTATTTTGGAGAAGGCTTGGACAGTATTGTAACACACCTTCGCTTCTCCATTGCATGTGTTAGAAAATTATATATTATAGAGCAATGGAACACATGAAATAATGCAGAAATATAAACACAGAAAACACACAAAACAAGAGAGACACAGATATACGTGGTTCACCCAGTTTGGGCTACGTCCACCACGAACAGCCAGTCCTTCCTTTCTATTATCTAGAAAAATGAAGAGACACAACCTACAACAAATCCGCTGTAATATCCTCTGTCTTCTCTCACAGTCTCACCTCTCTATTTCTCGCTCACACTGAATACACATCTATCTCACAGCCTCAAATACAATGCCCTCATACAAAGAGAGGGGTTTCCTTCTAGGGCAAAAAACCCTAAACTAAACATAAGTTCTACCGTCAGATCATCCGCCTAATGAACGGCCCAGATTGACTAGAAATTACTATACTTTTATAAGGAAATTTTACAGCAGTTTTTAGTTTTGGGGCCGCTGGCCCCCGAACCCCCCCGCCAAGGGGGGGCTCCCAAAGGTCGCAGCCACCCCCCTTGGATCCCCCCTACAGCGAATATTTTACGAGCGGCGTTGCCGCCCCCATTTTGAACTGGGGTCCAATGTGGCGGTACTTTTGAATATAGAAGATAATCAGGCTCCACACCCAACAATCTCCCACTTGGAGACTGATTGTAGCAACTCCACCGCTGCTCCATTTGCTAGACAATGACTCCTCTTTGGACCTGGCTATTTCTCATCTTCATCGTCATCCTTGAAGACCAACTGAAACTGAGCATATTCTCAGTTTCTCCCTGGTTACAACTTTTGTTAGCATATCTGCAGGGTTTTGGCTAGTGTGTATCTTTTCCAGCTTCAACTGTCCATCTTCCAACACTGATCGTATGAAATGGTACTTGAGCTGTATGTGTTTAGTCCTGGAATGAAATGCTGAGTTCTTTGCAAGATGAATGGCACTTTGGCTATCACTGTATAATGTGCCCTTATCATGCTCCTTACCCAATTCACCCATAAACCTTTGTAACCAGATCATTTCTTTACTAGCCTCTGTAGCAGCAACATACTCTGCTTCTGTTGTTGAAAGTGCAACAACACTTTGGATTTTTGAAACCCAACTAACAGCTGTTCCACCAACAGTGAATACATATCCTGTAGTGCTCCTCCTGTTATCTCTGTCACCTGCCATATCTGCATCAACATATCCCTGTAGAGAAATGTTTGAACCACCAAAGCATAATGCTTGATCTGTGGTACCTTTCAAATATCTGAGAATCCATTTCACTGCCATCCAATGTTCCTTTCCTGGATTGTTCATGTACCTGCTTACAACTCCCACTGCATGTGCAAAATCAGGCCTTGTGCAGACCATTGCATACATTAAGCTTCCAACTGCTGATGCATATGGAACTTTAGACATATAATCCATGTCTTCTTGGGTCTTTGGCACATTTCCTTACTAAGTTTGAAATGGCTAGCAAAACGTGTACTAACTGGTTTTGCATTGTGCATATTAAATCTTTTCAACACCTTTTGTATGTACTCATTCCGAGACAATGTTAATTTGCATTTTTTCCTGTCTCTAGTTATTCTCATACCAAGGATTTGTTTTGCAGCTCCCAAATCCTTCATTGCAAATGAATTTGCCAATTTTCTTTTGAGCACATTTATTTCCTGCATGTTAGATCCTGCAACAAGCATGTCATCTACATACAATAACAATATAATAAAGCTGCCATCATTTTGCTTTTTCAGATAAGCACAATGATCAAAGTGACATCTAGTATAACCTTGTTCAGACATAAACTTGTCAAATTTTAGATACCACTGCCTTGGAGCCTGTTTTAAGCCATACAAGCTCTTCTTCAACCTGCACACAAGTTTCTCCTTCCCTTTCACTTCATATCCTTGTGGCTGCTGCATATATATCTCTTCCTCCAAATCCCCATGGAGAAAGGCTATCTTTACATCCAACTGCTCAAGATGCAAATCTTCAGCTGCTACAAGACTCAAAATAGTTCTGATAGAAGTCATTTTAACAACAGGAGAAAATATTTCATCAAAATCAATACCTTTCTTCTATGCCAACCCCTTCACCACAAGTCTAGCTTTGTACCTCTGTTTTCCTCCATCTTCTTCCTTCAACCTGTAAACCCATTTATTCTTCAATGTAGTTTTTCCTGCAGGCAACCTGACTAAATCCCAAGTCTGGTTATGCATTAAGGAGTCCATCTCTTCTTCCATGGCTACCTCCCACTTCTTCCTGCTTTCAACCTGCATTGCTTCTTCATAACATTTGGGTTCACCGGAATCAGTCAACAATAAATAATATAATGAAGGAGAGTATCGTTCAGGGGGTCTACTTATCCTGGTAGATCTTCTAACACCACTTTCAGGTGTTGGGGGTGCCTGTTGTAGTTGTGATGGTTGCTGTTGTTGTGGTTGTTGATTATTATTATTTTCAGGCACCTTTACTTTTTCAGTGATTTCATCAAGAACTGCATATTCCTTGTTTTCATTTTCTTGTTTCTTTTCCTGCAACTGATTCTTATACAAGACCTTTTCATTGAATATTACATCTCTGCTCCTAATGATTTTGTGATTTTCATAATCATATAATCGATAACCAAAATCATTAACACCATATCCAATAAAGGTACATTTCTTTGACTTTGCTTCAAGCTTTGTTCTATTTTCTTTATCAATATGGACAAAGGCCTCACAACCAAAAGGCTTTAAAATAGAGTAGCTTTTTACCTGTCCATGCTTCCTCTAGAACACCACCATCCAAGGAACTTGAAGGACCTCTATTTATTAGATAAACAACAGTATCTACAGCATCTGCCCAAAATTGTAAAGGCAATGCTGCATGTAATCTCATGCACCTTGCACACTCCATGATTGTCCTATTCATCCTTTTTGACACACCATTTTCTTGTGGTGTTCTTCGAACTGTCTTCTCTTTGCGAATTCCATGCTCTGAACAGTACCTATCAAACTCTCTGCTGCAATATTCACCTCCATTATCTGATCTA
>APFE030195545.1:0-33972 GCA_000404065.3 Pinus taeda | reverse complement strand
CTCTCACAGTCTCAACCTCTCTGTTTCTCGCTCACACTGAATACACATCTATCTCACAGCCTCAAATACAATGCCCTCATACAAAGAGAGAGGTTGCCTTCTAGGGAAAAAAAACCCTAAACTAAACATAAGTTCTACCGTCAGATCATCCGCCTAATGAACGACCCAGATTGACTAGAAATTACTATACTTTTACAAGGCAATTTTACAGCTGTTTTTACGGGCGAATGTTTTACAGGCAGTGTTGCCGCCCCCATTTTGAACTGGGGTCCAATGTGGCGGTACTTTTGAATATAGAAGATAATCAGGCTCCAGACCCAACAGCATGAAGCTAGTACATCTCTTTGGAGGAGTAGGCAGATGTGGCTGTAACATTCCATTATTGGGGCTAACAGGATTACATGGATGTATTGTATGATTGTGACTTACACTTATTTATATAATAAGAGCCAAGGCATTTTCATGCATATGTTGTTATTGTAGTTGGACTACTCAGTTGCTTTAATGATATGTGTTGTTTAACTTACATATTTGTGTATGAACTGATTCACATGCAATTATATTAATCTTGTTGTTAGTTTGTTGCATATGTTGTTAATGTTGTCCCCATTTGTGTCATCTACTCTTACGAGCATCAAACATACCTTTCACTTGAACCTTTCTATAACAACCATCACACTCATCTCAAACTAATCCGTGAGTGTTGTAAGTGTTATCTTACCTATATCATGTGATTGTTGCATCTGAGTGGACTGCTCCACCAGAAGCTATGCATGTCCTTTATGTTGTGTGTTCCTAGTTGAGTTGGGATTGATCCCTTTTAACCTAGAACTCACATTCACCTCCTTCCCCCTTCGACGTGTTGGAACCTCTCATACACCTTCCTTGAATCACTGCATCAGTCACACCCTTGCTGCTAACAGAGTTATTCTACTTGCCTCTGCATGACACCGTTGTTAAGGCATTACCTTATGACCCACTGCTAGGACTTCTAAACCAAATGGTTTTAGGTCTAATTGGGACTTCTTATCAGGGAGATCCCCTTGACATCTTGGCGAGTCCATCACCATCAACATTTCTGGTGCTAGAAGGAGGGCCTGATGACAAGTTGTGTCCTCTCATCCTTTTTTGAACTTTTGCATATCTTTCATGGAGTCTTGCACTCTTCCTTCCCTAAGGTATTTTTTGAATCATGAAGATGTCTCAATCTTGGGGAAGCTTTTCAATTTCTTTTCCACTCACATGTATGATGGTGAAGGCAGGGTGGCCTGACCTAAGGACTTATATAACTTTATTTTCATGATTTATGAGGTAGATGAGTTTTTTGATGAACACATTGGTTTTATTCTTGCATACACACTTCCTGAATCTCCATTTCATTGGGTTCTCAACCTACTAGCTAACACTATGCACTCATTTTAGCACTTTTGTGATCACATTGAAACATGTTCTATCATTTTGATCCAGACTATCTTGATCGGAAACTATTACAACAACGGAGGGCTCCACATGAATCTGTTATTGATTTTTGGCAACGCTTCTAGAGTTGCAGTTTCAAGCTTTGAAGAGCTAGATGAAATTTTCTTATCTTTGGGACTAGTTCAAGTATTTCCTTAAGAAATCTTCCCATCCCAACAGGAGGCTTGATATCAAGCCTTTCTCAACATTCTTCATTGATGGAACAACGCAATCTCATGTGGGAGCAGGCTCTATCTCAACTGACTATCCACCACCCTCTAATTTAGCAGCTCCACCATTGCATATTGATGTTGAGGACCATGCTCACACACTTATTCATCCTTCACACTCTCCCAACATCACTCCACTCGATTTTCACGCAGATTTGGTTTTGATTCCTTCGAGTTCTCATATGCATTATTTTCTTCGACCTCCATCTTTGCACTTAGTTGTTCCTCCAGATGATGATGTCTCATGTTCATCCATTCCGAACTCTCCACTTATTGTGAATGAGCAACAACCCACTAACGGAGTTGGTGTTCCACAACCAACATGCACTGTCATTCATGAAGAGTATGAGTAGGACCTTGAACATCAACACTCAGCGAAGGATGTCTCCATCCTATCTGAGTCCCCTCCATTCTTCTCTAACCTCTTTGGTGAACCTGCCATCCACGAATGCACCCATTGTTGATCACTCGCAGGACTCACCAGCTGTTAGTCCATCATTCGATAATAGAGAGGATAAGTTACTCGTTGAAAATCCACTTGATCCTTCATCTGTATTTTCCAGAAACATAGAAGATGAGTTTGTTTGCTTTTCATCTACCCCTCTGTGTGATTCATCCAACCATTCAAATTTCAACAAACATCCTAAATTTTATAATCTTGGTTGTCGTGAACTATTCACCTCATCATATGATCACGATGTTGATTCACTCATTGTTAATCCATCTAAGACAATGGTCTACAAAGATCCATCTATCAACAAAGTCAAAACTCCACAGACCTTCAAGGCAATTCAACTCAAGTTGATGGTTATGTCAGGCCCTCGGTGTCTTGAGGTTTCTTTTGCTTCTGATCGGGAATTTTTTCAAACACTCAAGGCTCCTCATCACTCATCTGTATGCGCTCAAGATCAATCCAACAGTCAGATTTTACTTCCTCCACTTGAACTACACAATCTCATTTCTCATGCATTGGAGGAGTCTTACATTGCAAGCACTCATGTGTGACACAAGTTATCTTTGTTTCTTTTGTTTTCTTGCAAATCACAATCAAGAGTGTGCTTATGCTTCAAAGTTGCACATAGTCTCACACAACACCACAATAAGTCTGCATACTTCCTGTCATGCATGTGCACTCACTTATGTCCCGTGGGATATTTGAATCAAGAAGTGTGGTTGTATTCATTGTTATATCTTCCTTGCTTGCTGGTTCGCACAACTGGGTTAATCATGGACCAAGCCTTCATCAACATGGGTCTACCAATGCGTTGGTGGCTGCATTGGAAGTATCACTTCACATGATCAGGCCCATGTACCATCAGTGTAGGAGTAGGAGTAGTGTTTGCATTTAGTTTTTTTCTTGCATGCTTGTTTTCTTATGTGCTTTGCTTTCTTGCTTGTTTGCATGATTGTTTGTTTACTTGCTTCACTTTAATTTTTTCTTCTGCTCTTTCTTTGCTTTGTTGATTGTTAGTTCATTCGCGTGTTTCATTCATAGGTTAGTTTTGCATGAAACTGTGTATGACTCTTGAAGCGAGCTGGGTAAAGTACAAGAGGGCTTGTACAACTATCACTGCTTGGTTATCTGTCATCTTGCCTCTGCATGATAAGATTGTTAATTTTAGTCTGTGATACATCAAAGGAAAACACGTACTATCCAAAGTGAACCTTGGTGTAAACACAACGGTTGAACGCTAACTAGTGTCACCTTCTCTAGTTGATTGTTTTTGGGTTAATCCTTGTCAGCTCAGTCAAGTAGAGTAAAGTGAGGGGGAAAACCTTAATAGGAACGTCAGAGATATAATAAACTAATTCTCTTGTGGAACAACCTCTTTTTCTCTAAATAAGTCAAGATCCCTCTTTTGCCTCTGAAATGAGTAAGTGTTATGCATAGCGAAAATGAACAAAATGAAAAGTCAAAAAAAAAAATGAAAAATGAAAAATGAATCAAGTGAAAGAAGAGAAAGGCTTTCTATGTAGGGAGATGATAAAAGTGACTGTGCCGGGGTACTGACCAGGCTCGCTGGCAGCGAAGCCATGCTTGTGTTCCTATGTGACTCCACCGAGGTACTGTCCAAGCCTGCTGGCAGTGGAGCAACACCAGAGATGAAGCTAAGACTCTAACGACTATACTTCTTGTGTGCATATATACCCCTCAACCCCAGTTGAAACAACTGTGTTGCCTTGGCCTGGAATGTGTGTCAATCAACCAAGAGTCTCACAAATGCTACATCTTACAATCAAACTAGTGTGAAGCCAAGATGAGCTAAGAACTAAACAATACTTCCAAAGATCTTAGACTTTCTTTCCATGAACAAGGTCCATTCAGAGAGTTGGAGTTCTACCAGTGTGTCGCCAAGTGTTGTAGCAGCTACAACCACCCTCCAAAATTTTTCCTTATCCTGTTTTGAAGCCTCCCTACCAACCTTACACAACACTTTGTCTTGTTTCGTCAAGTACTCAAGCTTCTAGTGTTTTCCTTGCACAAAAGCAGCCTAACGATCACAGTTGATCCATTCCCCTCACAAGCTGCTCACCCAGAATTAGTCTAGATGTAGGTTGAGAAGATTCCCCTTGAAAATTGCACATTTCTGGAGGGAAACCACCCTTTCCTCCAAGAATTATGAATCCTCTCTCATAGGCTGTTGGGCTCCAGGATTGTGCAATCCTACTAGCCAACCCTCCCAGCAGGATTTGAGCAAACTTGGCCAGGAGCAGGCTATTCAACCAAAGATTTATGCAAATCTACATAGCAATCAGCTGCTCTACCCAGAAATTGTACAAATCTCATGGGAAGCCAACCCAGCTCCCAGCCAGAAATGCGCATTTTTCTCCAGCAGTCTAGTAGTGTCTTGCATGTGCATCTGAGTTGACCGGTTCCCTCTTGGAATGAGAAAAATAGACGTGCATGCATGGGTTACTTCTCCCAAGATAGCATGCAAAGGCATCCCTTTTTTGAGGGATCTATGTTTAGTAGTTGGAGGTTACATGCAAGGAGCAATTGCGAAACCTCCCACCAGGTGTCGATTTCCCTATATTCATGGCATGCATGTCACAACCTCGATGCTATCAAAACTTATCAACTAGACACTACAAAGCTCATTCCTCATGTCAACCTTGTAGCTCTAACATCCCACTTCACATCTAGGAGCAGTCAGCACATTCAACTCAGCTTTTTTGGCATAAGCCCGCTTCCCATGCCTTGTGCTACATTTCTATCACTTTTTGTGTTTTCTCTTCCTTGTCCTAACATGTCCTAGCTTTGTTTCAGTTTTCATTGCTATCTCACTATTGCTTCATGCATGAAATTGTTTTACATGGACGTTCGCCCAACTGATGAATTGCCTCACCCACATGCATGGTGATCTGTTTGTTGAATCTTTTGTTCATGTTTTGCATGCACTATCAATCACTTCTGCTATCACTTAATGTTGCCATGCATTCACTAACATACTTACTTTTAGTGGGCCATCAGCGAGTCGAGCCAACCTTGGCCTGGGAGTTTCCTTCACCAAGGCTGCATTGTGTAATCTGGGAAAGGAAGTCTCACCTTCCTCTCTAGATTTGTACATTCCTACCCAGCACTAGTGTCCAATACTGTTTTTCACATTTTTGGAGGACAGTGGCTGCTTGGCCCAAGAAATTACATATATTTGTCCCTAGGCTAGCAGTCCTTCCCAGCTAGAATTGTGCATTGCACACTCCCAGTAGTCAACAGCCAGACTGGCTTGTGCATTGCGTAGTTCCAATAGTCATCCAGTCTCCTAGTAGTCTAGACTGTCCCTTGAGAAGTCTTCGTAGTTGGTCTGCCGACCTCTCGACCGAAATTGCGCAGCCTTCATGATCATTCACCCGGGTATGTTGCAAGTTAGTTCTCCTGTTCGTTTGGTTTTCGACTGAAAAATTTCTTTCTATGAGTGTTTCCATGTCTCCAGGTATTGCAGGTGCTCAATTGCCTCTTAGGAGTACATGTACAATGGTTTCAAGGAGAGCAAAGATGAGGACACCATTCAGACCATGCTTAGGAATACAATGGATAAAGTCTCTATGAGCTTGCCTACTCATGAATACATCATTTTTTTCATAGACAAGGACATCAAGTGGCAGTAGCATAGTGAGCAGCATCATGAACAACAGCTGAAGATGTTAATTCCAGTCTTCGCAGCCTGTCACCAGTGATCAAGATGGGCTCTTACTATGTCTGGTTTTGTTAAATATTTTGCACATGATCTTCAATGCAAAACATGTCATGATCATTTCCATCAAAATCAGCTTGCAAAAATCTTTCCAACAGTATATCACACTCCCAAAACTAGTTTCTGGATCAGAAGATATGACCAAATGAATAATGGACTCAAAAAGAAACCAATGTAGTAAGTCATGTATTTAACGATCCTGAGGAAGCTAGGAGATGCGAGTGCTAGTTTTATGGCTGCATTGTGATAAATAATGAGAGAAGATACCATTTGAGGTCATAGATGTTTGTTGTGCTGCTAATACTTATCTCAACATACGGCGAGCTCGTTTCTCCACTTTTATTGAAAGAGATATCCATGAATCTGTGTGGAGGTTGGTCTGTCCAAATCAGTTTTTTGTAGATGCAGTTCTTGGTAATTGAGAACCTACTTCTAATTCATTGCATAGGGCACTGTACATTGCTAACAGTGATATTGTTGGTGAAAGGTTTATGAGCTCTAGTCTCATGGTTCTAGAGAGGAATTACTTGGAGATTTATAGATATGAATCTTGGGGAGGTTCAACTATTCCAACATTTATGACTCGACAACAATTTGTTCCAACAAGATCACTAATGCAACTATGCATGATCATATTAAAAAGCTATTAGATCGGCACTATGCTAACAAAGATGTAAAATACATGGTTTTTTTCCAACAAACATGGGCGAGGCAATTGTTACGGGCTATGATGCTATGGGATATGAACTCTGGAATCTATACCTTCGTGCCATGATGGAATGTGACATAAATGTAGTGAGTATAGGTTCAAAGAGTAAAGCAAATGTTTTGGAGACTTTCTTGCAGCAGGATTTCAAGAGACTGTCGGGGCAAGTGAGTTTGCAAGAAAAGTAGAACTCAAGCTATGGAAAGGTATTTAAATCACACCTCTTTGGGAACCCCACGATCATATCGATAGACCTAGAAGTCAGCAAGGTGGTTCTACAAAATAATGGCAAGATATGTGTTCCTTCTTATTCCAAGTCACTCAACGAGCTCATGGGGAAGTCTTCAATACTTATGCTAACTGGGAACTTGCAGAAGAAGTTGCACGGCCTCAAGGGGGGTTTTCTGAAATCTATATAGCTGAAAGAGAAGATAATTGTGGACATAGAAAATACATTCTGAGCTCTATGACAAACTGGAAGGACAATCATCTTGTTTACATCCAGGAAGAAACAAAAAATACAACATTTCATGTACTCTTGAAAGCTCTGATGAGTGTTAGGCTTGGAGATGACATGGAATGTCTAAAACAAGAATTTAGAAAGTTCATCTCAGGTTTGGTCTCATTGCCAGTTAAGCTACCTGAAACAAGGCTCTACAACTCATTCAAGGAAAAACAAGAATTGTTAAGATGGTACACAAAATCATAAAAGAGAAGAGGTCAAACTATGCCTCCTGTAATTACCCAAATTGTCCAAAGGATGTGTTAGATGTGTTACTATAAGAAACAAATGATACAACAGAGAAATACTTCTCTATGGATGTCATATGTGATAACATGATAGATTTGATTATTCCAAGAGAAGACTCGGTACCAATACTAATGATTCTTGCAGTCAAGTTTCTCACAGATTGTCCACTTGAACTACAACAATTAAAGGCAGAAAACATGAAGGTGGAGAAATCAAAGGAACAAAAGAAAGAGAAGCTGACTTGGAACAATCATACTTCCTTACCCTTTACTCAGAATGTGATAACCGAGACTTTCCGAATGGGGAGTATCATAACTGGTGTGATGAGGAAAGCATTGCAGGACATGGAGAATAAAGGGCACTTCATTCCTGAAGGATGGTGTGTGCTCACATACTTGAAGATCCATTCACCTTGATGAAGACTATTATGAAAATCCACATAAATTCAATCCTTGGAGATGGCAAGAAAAGGATGCAAGTGGGAACATTCAATTTGGAGGAGGCCACAGACTTCACCTAGGCATCGACATGGCAAGGCTAGAAGCTTCCATCTTCTTGCATGAGCTTGTGACCCAATACAGTGGGGAGGCAGATGACGATTCCATTTGGACACAATAATAAAGAGCAAAACCATGATAGTAGGGATGATACAGAGAAGCTAGGGGTGTTGCGTGTAGCCGTTTGGCACTGCATGTAGGGCCATCCACAAGGGGTGTTGTGTCTAACCCTTTGGTGCTACGGGTAGGGCCATCCTCAAAGGGCATTGTGTGTAGAGCCTGTGTGCTGAAAAGGGACTTGAATATCAAGTAGAAGTTTCGGTTAATTGGTGCCCTTCCCTTGGCTTTGTTTTTGCAAATGAGGAGGTCATTGATGGTGTTAGCGAATAGGGTGTATATCATGTTATCTGCAAGCCAATGCACCAATGGATGCTTAAAATTATTGAGTATGATGGCTGCCTTCTCGAAGATATGGATGGACTTGATTGGCCTAAAAGCATCAAGGAAGTGTAGCATAATTGGATTGGATGGTCAAAAGGTGTTAAATTGGAATTTTATGTCCTCAATAGAGATGGACAAGAGAGGGAATTAAAGCTGACTATTTTTACAACAAGACCAGACATTATTTTTGGGGCAACATATTTAGTTATTGCACCTCAACATCCATTCTCGACATCAATAACATCTAATTCTCAAAAATCTATGTAGAGGATTACTTTGAGAAAGCATGTAGAAAAAGTGAATTAGAGAGCATTGATCTTCAGAACGATAAGCCTGGATTCTTTACTGGTTCTTTTGCATGGAATGCTACAACTGATGAGGCTATTCCTATCTGGGTGGTAGATTATGTCCTTGGCAGAAGAAATTATGGCAGTTCGACAAGTTGTAATTCCCAAAATATGGCAATGGATATTCTACAAACAAAGCATATAAAGGTGAAGGCATTATGATAAATATGAAAGTAGGCATGGAAATAGGTCCCATGAAAGGAAGCAGAGTATTTTTGATGGAAAGTATTACAGCCATGAAATCAACATAAAATCAAGTCTTTCAAAGGATGGGGCATTATTCAAAATCATTCAATGAATAGATGGCAAAAATTTTGGGCATTTAAAGCATTTATAGGGCGCAAGTGGAAGATGAACAATCGGCATCTCAAAAAAATCCGGATTTCCAGCAATAAGATCTTCAACAATTCGACTTGTGGCAACAAACCCATTATTCTATTTTTATGAGATTTAATTAAATTATTTAGTTATAATTTTAATTTATGTTATTTGACCACAACACATATTTGGTTTTCTTTTTAATTTTAATTATTTTGACTCCTATGATTAGGAAATCAAAATTAAGATGTAATAGGGCATATATAGGATAATTTTTGAGATGTAAGGGTTTGATTTTTGTAGTAGAGTGATGTTGCTTTGGACTGTGTAAAGCCTCTTCAAAGTATTATTTTTAATGCAGTAGTTTATGCCCTTTAGATTTGGGATCCAACACGGTGTTTAATGTCTAGCATGTGTTCCTTGTAAGATCACTTACATACTTTGTTTTTCTGCTAATTCTTGTTACAACATTATCTAAGAGAAGCGATAGGAATCCATCCATGCATGATGCTCCTATCCCAATGGTTTTTTTGTTGAATGTAGTGGTTATATTTGTAGAATCCATCCTCTATTAGATGCTCTATTGAGTAACCCGGTGTTTCTTTTTCTTCTAATGCTACCACTGTAGATCCATCCCTTGATTGATGCCTGTAGGGTAGTGAGCTTTCTCCTCTTTCCTTCTCTCATTTACATCTTTTATCTAGCTGAACATTGCACTTAATTTTCCTCAAGTTTGTCAGCATAAACTAGCCTCGATTCCATAGCCCAATGTTCCGTTCTCTTGCTATTTTTGACCCTCAAATTTCAATCAAATCCCCATACTTCATAGCTAGCCTAAGATTCATTTATTTCAGTCACCCTCAATTGGAAAAGAGAGATCCCTCTCTGGTCTGGCAGGGCTAGATGCCAAATCGAAAGCTTGGTCTGTGGTTACCTCGGAATTGCCTCTTCTCGTCCTTGAGGTTCATTCTGAGTGCTAATAGAAGATAGAATACCAACTGCAACAAACATAAGAGGAGGGTTGTTGACAACATGGAGGCAGAAAAAGGTTGCAATATCAAGTAGGTCCATTGATGATGAAAGAAACTTTGGAGACTCCAGCTATGGAGTGACAGTACAACATGAAAATTGCGTGAAGGTAGAAGATGTAACAAAGAAGGAGTTGCATGTGCTGAAGCAGCAACTCAGGAAGAACATGAAGTTGCATAGACAGATGAATGAGTCGCAACAGGATCAAGAACAACAGTGGGCACAACATGTGCTCATGGATGAAACTACATGTGTTAAAGATCCATCCCAGTAGCTAACATGGAGAAGACATGGTGAGAAATGTTGTTGCTTACATGCAAGGGATTCAGCAGCGTGCATGTCATTTCGTGCGCACATGCAATCCAACCCATTCAACACACTCATAGAGGCGAGCACAAGAAGCAAGTCCAACTGGAGCTGAATAGGTACTTTGGTAAGTTAATGTGCATGACCACCAGCACGCACTTGAAGATCAACATGTACACTATGAATTAGTGTGCTACCAGTTCAGCCGCACCCAAGAAGACCATGTGTATGTTAGTGGACGATTTGAATGAAAGGGTCGAACCAATGCAATGGTTGCAATGAAAGAAAGAGTTCGCTTAGCAAGATGTCACCATGAGGTGCATGTACACCATCACAGATAACCAAGCTTGGCATTAGCTCACCAGCTTCACCATCACAAGCATATAAAAGAGTTGGTCTCACCACAACGAACTGAGTGTTAGTGATGTGTAGCAAGGCTTTCTCAAGCCATGTTATCTCACATGAGTACATGTGCATTGTAATGTTGAGTCATCTCAAGTGTAAGTCAAGCGTCAAAAATTGCATGTAACAATCATAGAGTAGGTGAAGAGTCATGAGGGTAGTTGAACTGTCACAAAGAGGAATGTCAAGGGTCACCTCACCCTTTGCTACAAATAGTCCCTCATAACTCAATGTATAGGCTTTTGGTTTTCCAAGGTTCTACTAAGACTATTTTGAAGAAGGCTTGGACAATATTGTAATGCGCCTTGGCTTCTCTGCTACATTGAGCTAGTACATCTCTTTGGAGGAGTAGGCGGATGTGGTTGTAACGTTCCATTGTTGGGGCTAGTAGGTTTACATGGATGTATTTTATGATTGTGACAGTTTGAGGTCTAATTGGGACTTCTTACCAGGGATATCCCCTTGACATGTTGGTGGGTCCAACACCATCAACACATGGATAAGACACTGGAAGCAAGGTTTCTTGGTAGGGATAGTGTGGTTTTGGATGTGTCATACTAATTTTATGCATATGTTGTATAAGTTTTACATGTTTCATCTGAGATGTAGTGTGCATGGGGTGTTGTGCATATATAATGTGTGTACATGTTCTTTATGCAATTTATGTATAGGGTGGTACAAATAGTGTTGTGTAAATGTTGCATATGTAGTGCTGGGTATAGATGGTGCTATGTACATGTTTGATATGTAGTTTTCTGTACATAGGGTGCTATGTAAATGTTGTATATGCGGTGCTATGTACATATGGTGTTGTGTGCATGATTGTACAAGTGGTGGGGTGAGCATGTGGTGCCATCTACATTTTGTACATATGGTGATGTGTGCAGGTGGTGTTATGTACATGTCGGGCATATGTTGTTGTGTACATGTGTTCTTGTGTACATGTTGTGCATGTGGTTCTATGTATGTCTGGAATTGTGTACACCTTGTATAGGTGATATGACGTATATGTGGTATTGTATAGACGTTGTGAAAGTGGTGTCATGTACATGTGATGTTGTATACACGTGGTGAAGGTGGAATTTTGTATAAGTGGTCTTGTGTACATGTTTTACATGTGCTATTGGTGTACATGTGGTATTAGGTGCATGTCATACATGTTGTGTTGTGTACATGCAGTACTATGTATGTGCATTATGTAGTCATGGTATCGTGACATGCATATTCATTGTGTTATACTCTGTGTACGCATATGTATTGTGTGGTACATTAGGTGTAGGTGTATGTATTGTGTGGTGGTGTACACCAGATGTAGGCATATGTATTGTGTTGTGTTTTACAATAGGTGTAGGTGTATATGTTGTATGCCAGGTATAGGTGCATGTATTGCATGGTGTTGTATGTCATGTGTGGTTGTATGTGTATGTGCATATGGTTAAGGAGAAGGAACTGGGTGTTCTTCAAGTCTAAAAACATACTCGGTGGCGTATGGAATAAGAATAAAGGCTAAAGTAAGGATTGATGAACGACAACTATCAGTCTTTTATTTTAGTTTTATTATGCATGTGATTATCATTTGGGTTTATGATGGTTACATGTGATTTATGATTTTGATCTATGAATGGTTGTGTTTTGAGATAACCTGATGAGATATGTTTATACATGATGATTTGGTCAAAGATGCTAGTTTGACTTGTTGTGATAGGAAGTAAACAAGATTTCCATTGTACCTCATTGATGAGTTACCAATGAGGTATGATGTGAATTTATTTCAATTCATTTTAAATCTAATAGAAGCTATGTGCTTGGTATAGGAAGCACATAAATTCTTAGTTGGTTGGTTGAAACTGACTACAAGAATTAGTAGCAATAGTGAAATAAATTGGAACAGGTAGCAGTATCTTGGTAAATCATTTAGGAGCATAGTCGTTGTGGGACCGTTGTGGGACACTGGTACCCAATACTATCCATTGATTGCCATTAAGATGCTATGACAAGTACGATGGTTTTGAGGCAGGCATATTCCTTGGTTGTTGACCTTTTGTCATGAGGAATCCTTTCCAAGGGATGTATCACCCGGGATAGGAGATGTCGAGGAACTTGGAAGGTGAGTGATTGCATGGGAGGGTTTGATCATATTTCCTGAGGGATTTTGTAGCAAAGAAGGGAAGGTTAGGGTTGGATTTGTTTTTGTCATTAGCATTTCCATATGGAATCAAATGCACATTGGGAGTGCACCCTGGAGAATGAGTCAATGACTATTCCTTTAGAGGACAAGTGGAAAAGGATTATAGTACAGGACATTGGATGCAACTTTGACTTTGGGAGTGTATTTTGGAATTCCTGGGAAGGAGGTGAATCCTAGTATTACTTTAAGGGTGGAGGTGTGAGCCTCTAAATTCCCTTATTGTGGATGTAGGCATCATATCCTTTTATTTTTTGGGTGAAGCAAATGTGTATGTGTATATATATGCATATCATTGTAAATACCATAATGATTTATGTTATAAACCTCCAGTAAACAGTGTGTTTGTCATGTTTTCAGTAGGTGGTCCTTGTAAATATTTCAATGAGATGTGTTATAAAGCTCCATGGGTAATATGTTTTGTTTTCAATAGTTTTGTTGGTTGTAGGTGTCGTTGAACACCGACGATGGTGTTCCCCCAAGGGAGAGGGTTCCGTGACAACCCTAGTAAAAATTCATGTAAAAATATATAAGATCACAGTTGATGGGACACGTGTTCCAAGTTGGATGGTGGGAAAAACATCCTAGTGTGTGATCATTTCAGTTATTATGGCTAAATAAAATTGGAAAAGGAAATGGAAAAGGCTATGGAAAGGAAAAATGGCATTTTTGGCACATTTATTTATGAAAATAATGGAAAATAGGAGAAAAGGCAAGTGAAATGTCACAGGTTGAATGTGAGGAGGAAATTGAAGTTGAAGGAAATAATGTAAATTGAAGAAAATAGAGGCCTCATTGATAAAAAGGCTTCTAAGGATTAGTTGGCAAGATTTTGTTATGGTTTTGCATTGGATCAAGAAAGGAAAAGAAGACAAGAGGGAGGAAGGTGCAAGCAAGTAAGAGAAGGATCAAGCAACTACAGAAGTATTTTTTGGAGGTATCAATTTGCATGTGTACTTGTTAGATTTGGGATGCATGGTATTGCATGTGGTTCTTTTCCTATCATGGCATGGATTTGGCTAGGTGTGACAGTGTTTTCAGCCTAGATTTGCCATTTCCGGATAGTCACACCATGTTTTGGTTGAGTTAGATTGCCAGATGGATTCAAATATGAGTGAGGTGGATATCTGAATGATGGAAAACATGGCCTAGTGGTCTTTGAACTGGAGTATGGATCATGGTAAATCTACTAGCCTAGTAACCCTTAAGCCAAATTGTGGGTTTTAGCAAATCCAGGATTGTGTGCCTTGATGGGCATAAGAATCCTTGCTGGTGAATGGTAGGATATACGGTAAAACCAAGAGGTGGATTTCTCTCTGTTGGGCCTAGTAATGATGAGATGGGATATCTGATAAATCATGGAGAGTGGGTCTTGGTTTACGGCCTAGTGATCTGGTGTGGATTGCAGTAAAGCTCGAGAGACCAGGAGACATGAAAATTCCTCATAATGTAGGTGGACAAATTCAGTCGCATCGATGCATGTTTTGGCCTAGTGATCTAGTGGAGATCATGGTAAAGCCTCTTATGACATGTTTACTATTTTGGCCTAGTGATCCAAGATGGATTATGATAAATCTTGGTTTCTATTGCTGAGGGTGAGGTAGTTTAGGCTCAAGATGCCTTGATTGGTTATTTTGTTTTGAGTCCCACATTCATGCTTAGGATATGGCATGGGGGGAATGGTTGAAGAGATATTTGGCTCAACCATTCTATGGTCAGGTAGAATGTGGTAGCTCCATCCCGATTTTGGATTTTGCATCATCAATATGAGGTTATTTCTCCTTGTATTTCCATGAGTATTATACTGGTTTATGTATGGATCATATGGTTGTGATTACCTTGGTATTTCTGTTGCTACTATGTTGCTTACGTATATGTTTTATGAAAGTGGCCATGTATGTTTTTACTTGTAAATAAATGAATAATGTATCTATGACCTAATATATGATAATGCAACTAATTATATAAGGGAACGATGCTTCTTAGTGATTCTCAAATAAGTATGAGACCCTTATGATTAGATACGTTATTTAAACCTATAGATTTCATTCATGCCAAGTGTTTGACATAATGTTAGTCCCAGTTGGGGATGTTCGGGCCTCATCTTGGAGTTAGTTTTTGGTTTATTAGTCCTGTTATCATGTATTTAATGGATTCCATAAGTTACAACAAGTTCTAGGGAGTGGTCAGAATTTTGAGCTTGAAAAGTGCCTTAATTCCATGGACTCTAGCATAGGTCTACTAGAAATAGTCCCTAGATCCTGGCATGTAGGCTTGTGGGAGCGTCGAAAGCTCTATGTATGTTGGCTTGCCCATAGCATGGGAGTGTCTAGAGGTTTAATATCTTAAAAACTCAGCGGGACCCAAGGGCATGATACTCGAGTGGTTTGGATGGCTCTTGGCAGTGTTGTTGCTGATGTGGAAGGTAAGTTTTGATGTTTATCCATCAATTCCAATTCCTTAAGGTCACCTAAGAGGTTGAATCATATCATAGTAGCCTCTCATCACATATTTACCCCGATTGGTCGGTTACTTAGGTAGATGTGGGAGGAGGGTGTTACAAGTTATGAAAGGGATGAGAAAGTTAGGAAAGTTAAGCTTCAAGATTTCATAATGATATTTGAAAACTCGAATATGAACAAACATGAGAACATAGTTGAATACTTTCTTCAAGTTTATTAGAATGAAAACATGAATAGAGGAGCTAAAAAATGAAGTAGTTGTCCAAAATATATTTAGGTCTTTGCTAATGATGATTAATGATAAGACCTCTGCAATAGAAGAGATGTCTGACTTGAAGTCTTTATAAATGGAGAAGATGCATGGAACGCTCACTTCCTATGATATGAGAATTAGAAAATAGAAAGCAGAGCCAAATGAAGAAACATTGAAAGCCTCAAAGAAGAAAAGGAAGATAAATAACATCAAGCCTAGTCCATTTGTGACTTATATCAAGAGATGGCCCAACTTGTTAGAAAACTAAAGAGAGGTCATGTAAATATAAGGGAAAACTACCCTTCTCTTGATTTTTCAGAGGATATTCTTATGATTTACTACATTATTATTTACTTTAATTTAAATTCATCATAAATAAAATACACAAAATATCTCAAAAATAGAAACAAAACTCCAATAAGATCATAGAGAGATGACCGAAAAAGAAACAAAAGAGTTTACCCTCGTAAAACTCACATTTGGAAAAACCTAGTAAACTTTTCCTTAGAGAAATCAATAAGTTCAACAGACATACATCTAATCATGTGCAAGATCAAACTGACCAATAATATAGCTAGGTCACACCTAGTCAACTTCCCTTAGGTCAAGTCATAATAATTCTTAATTAAGTCAGCCTAGACTGCTCTGATAAGGTTGAATTTCAACCTTTTTATTCTTTGATAAAAGCTTGGTTCTGTTGCCTCGATAAGCCCTGAAACAATGTCATAGATTTACCTCAGATTCATCATTTCCATTTCCTTATATTTTTCCTTTTTCTTCTTCTCATTTTTTTTCCTTCTCCTTGCTCATATGGTTTAAAATTTCCTCTATGCATATGATCATCAAACTACCTTTTTGAGGAGGTCCAAACCTCTATTTATACTTGTCTAGGAATCTTAATGGGTGTGACCATAGGGGAAAGATGACGTATCATTTTGGAGGGTTGAATTTACAATTTGGAGGCAAATAACTTGATTTTAAAAATTAAAAATATCTCTTTGGAAGCTGACATGAAGAAAATGTTTCACATTATTCATTATATATATTTGAAGGGCCAAAATATTAATTATGAAGATTGGCTATAGCTACAAATTTTGGTGCTCCCTCTTAGCTAGGTGGGTATTCATAATGACTCTAGATTTTCTCATGTCTGAAAATTTTCTAAAAGAAAAGGTTATCAACCTTAGCATCATCCAATTACCATAATCTGGTCAACAACTATGACACATGGTAAATCATCAACATCATCATCCAATTACCATAATTTGGTCAGCAATTATGACACATGGTAAAACAAGTTACCATAATTTGGTCAAAAAATGTGACACATGGTAAATCAATGTCATTAATAGGGTACCATAGTTTTGTTAGTACATTTGACCTATGGTGTATCGTCACCAAAATATTGGCCCGTACTTATGACACATGGTACATCATTTATCATCAACTAGTCAACATAATTCTAGTCTATATAACACATGGTATACAAGGTAGTCTTGGTTCACCATCATTCCAGTCAATACCTTTGAAACATGGAGAATCTCCAAAGGCCACATTGTATTTGAGTAATTTGGGGCCTCATGCTAAATCAGCCTAATGATCCAGGACCATTCTTCCTAATTCAAATCAACAAACTTGACATAGAAAGAATGGTTGTCCTCTTTTAGACCATTCTCTTTAATTTGGGCCAATATACTTGACATGGGGAGAATGTCGGTCCATGATGCGATAAAATCTCTAGAACATTCTCCCTAATTTCAGTCATACTTGATACAAGGAGAATGATTTTCCTTGATGTTGAAATTTGATCACTACCTCTTACTAAGAGAAACATGCTTAATCACTCCAAGCTCATCCTCGAAGTATAAGTAAACTTCATCCTAGGATAGAGGCTTTGCCAAAAATTTGCTACATAGTAGAATAATATTGACGTTGCAATGCTTCCTTCTCTACTATGTCTTGGTACTAGATCTCATTCTCCTTCAACCTATCATAATATTCATCACCTACACTTGATCAAGAAAATACTTTAAATAGTCTCTCATGCCATATTACTTCTCAACTTGTCAATGTAGATACAATATAATCAGCCTTTGTAAAACTAAGAGTGATAGATGTTTGTTTCCTATTCATATATGAAATCATAACAGATATTGAAATAAATTAATATCATAATGAAATCTTTTTATCATCTACACTCTCTAGTAAATCTGAATCTATGAATCACTACATTTGTAATTCAGTAATTGACACATATCTAAAACCATAAATGGTTATGTCATAAATGAATCATTTTGGTACTTCAACACATGTTGAGCCACATGCTTGGCTCAAAGATAAATTGATTGATTTCCTTTAAATGGAACCATCACTAAGCTACCTTTTTGTGACCCTAATAGGGTGTTCTTTTTGAAATAACGTTTTCTTTGGTAATCCAAGCTACTCCCTTTGCCATTGTTTCTTTCTAGCATATCAACTATTAAACTCATAGGTCATCTCCCTTTGAAAATTAGAAAGGGTTCTTGACATTTTCATCTGTAAGAAAATACTCCTACCTCATTTGCTCTCTCTAACACATGAGTATTTTTGACAACTAGAGAAAATGTTTTGTCATGATCCTCTTGCTATTTGTAAGGGGAAATTTTATTCTCTACTCTCCCTTTGTACTTTTCTATACTGTCAATTGTTGCATTCTATATCTTGTAGATATATATGGAAGTAACCATTTACTTCTCTTTGTCACAATAAAGGTACACTTAAAATATATATATATATATATATGTTTGCTCCCTTTGAGCTCAAATCTCATCTAGTACAATATCTTTCAACACAAATCATAATTCTAGGAATGCCCTTTTGTCATAATATTTTCTTCGCTCTTCCACTTCTTCCATTTGCTGCCAAACCCTTGGTAGCCTTGGTTATGTACCTGCATTCCTCATTAGGAGGCCATGGAAGAAAAATTATAACAAGGCAACGTATACAATGAAAAGAGATTGAATAATAGTAAAACAACATCAATAATCAAGGAAGAAAGATATAAGATACTTATCCTTTGAGAATTTTAGGAAATCTCATATCCCTATTGATATCAGCCTCCTTGCATCCCTCTTTCAACTTTCACATCCTTGTTCTCATCATCAACATAATGTCATTCCTTCCTTGCATGATCTAGTATTTCTTCCTTTCAACAGAAATGTCTTACTATGGTTCTATATCCAAACCCCAAGAATTCATTATCCTTCAAAATTAATCTATGGTTGATAAAGCCTAATTTTGTAATACTCCTTTTACACCTTTTGCAAGGTTGACCTTTTGAAAATTTTCTTTTCTCGTTTGAAGGTACACCAAATATGAGGCCTTTTGGCCTTCCTAAGGTTACATCTGATGTTTTTTGGCCTAATTTAATTTTGACTAAGGTATTTCAAATGTTCTGAAACTATGTATGAGGCCTTCAAACCTTTAAAGTTGGAGTATAGCTCATATTTTGATTTTTCTAGACCTGCAACCTAGGTTAAGGTTGCTTGGCCTTATTAAAATATGACCTAAGCCCTTCTCAACTCATTAAGATAGTCCCTGAGTTCTTCTCATCATAGCTTGTTGGCTTATGGGGGCCTGACCTACGTTCGAAGTTATTTAGCCAAACAAATCCCTACACTACTGGCCCTTTCGGCATCAGCCCCCGGAGTGCAGACTGAAGTCTCACTCGAAGCATTATGGGAGGATGCTGGAACCAAGTTGCTGCACCCATGAGATGTATGTGATGTTGGTTTAGTCCAACTATGTCTACCTTTGCACAGACTGCTTCATGCACTATTATAACCTTCAATAGCTTCGCGATCTATTATAATCATCTTTCACACAACCCTAACCAGGGCCTAAGATGCCTTCGCGCTGCTATGGCAGCGACTTGCGCTATTTCCCCAAACTACACTGCGTATCTTACTTATCTTCTTGGCAGACCTTACTTATATTTGCATAAACAATATCTTGCGTTCATTTAATCAACATAGTTATACACATTCATGCATCATATAAGCATTAAAAGTGCAATTTATATCCAATGTAACAGACGCATACAATAGGAAATAAATACACAGAAATGATATGAAAGTTCTCTTTATTAATACTTCCAACTGTTACAGACTTGACTTGCCCTGCACACTCAATTGCAGGGATCCACACACTCAGCTTTGGACTAATATTCCTTTGTCCACTTAGCTGTAGAGCGTTATCCTACTCTATGACCCCAAAACTAGACTTCACTCCTCTAATTTGTTGTAATATTTTTTGGTTTTTTTTAAGTTAGAATAAATTAGTCCAAAAACTCAAAATATTTTTCAAAAAATGTTAAGCTAGGGTATGGACAAAAATAATACTGAATAAAACTGTTAGGAAATTTTTTGATAAATATGTCCATATCAAAGCAAATTTTGGAATAGAAGCCCTAGAAAATGAAGGAAAAAATAAAATGTTAGTTTATAGAGAGAAGCAAAAAGCAAAAAAATAGATCATGAAAGTGTGCAAGTCCAAGTTCCACTACTTTACTTTATTATGCAAAATAATGGTTGTGTGCAACTTGTCATAAATGCCACAACCCATGAGAGTCAAGTAGTTTAATCTTGACTAGTTCATGCTTTAAATTTCATGTTTATAGTTAGAGAATAAATATCTAGCCAAACTGTTTAATCTTGGCAGATTAGTAGTTAAGTAGAGAATAATAAGGAGCTCATCAGTTTAATCTGAGCCCTTGGATGTTATAAGGTTAGAATTAGATAGTTTTCTTTTCAAAACAAAAAGGAAGGAAAAGGGTCTGCTAGCATAAATTCACCCAATTAAGTGAAGAAAAAATGTTAGGATAAGTAAAGGGTAGGTAGAAGAAAGGTTGTAGAAGTGCAAAGTTCATTGAAGCATAAGCATATTTATCATGCTTAATGTTTTAGTGTGCAGGAGTAGTTATGAAAGTGAGAAGATGTTCACAAGTTGATTTGGTTAACTTCCCCTCATTTCATTTCATCACCCACTTCATACTTACTAATTTCCCATTATCCCATCATTTCTTATGAAAATACCCTTTTCCCTTCATTTTCACTTTTGCCCCTTGGTTTCACACATTTTCCTAGCAATTTACCCTCTGAACTCATTATCCTACCCAAAAACCCCTTTTCCCTAGTGTGAAACCCTTTCCCCTTGAAAGAATCACTTTCCCGTTGTAATTTCCCTAGAATCCCATAAAACACCCCTTATTCTAACTTTTATTCCCCCCTCCACTTTATTTAACTTTAACTCTGCTACATGCCTAAAAAACCCATAAAGACCCTTTAGCCTAAGTTTTATTAAACCCTACTAATCTTCACTCGATTCACCTCTATGAAAATCCACCACACGATAGTCATTAGATGTTTCACCCCCAGATCTAATGACCCACAGCCATATCGCACACTCCCGATCTCCGACCTTGACCAACCCGAGAGCATGTGAGGTTTGTAGTTTTGCTCGAGTCCCTTTTGGCTACGTGGCAGTGTCACGTTAACTTGCGTGCTCTCACAAAAATCCACCTGAAGGCCAAAAGCAGTGCGATGGCCTCCGAAACTGCCTCCCCGCATATGATGAAACCACTCATTGTTCACAATTATGAATTTCCACGCCAATGTTAACCATTAACTGTTTACACACGAAAACCCTTGTTTTCACTCTTTTCGCTCATTTTTTTCAGTGAAAACTATTTAACCCTACCTGTGCCACACCGAGCCTCTGCAATCAAATTGGGCCTCCGATTTCCTTCAAAACATTTCCAAGACTCCGTCCATACACTATCCTCTTCCCTGAAGCCATTGCGGCCCTCCCTGTCATCCTGTGTTTTTCTTAACAATTGTTGTATTTTGCAGGTGATTAGCAGAAGGCCATAAGTTTGGATAAACAATTTGATACTGATTTAAAAACCTGTTTGTTCTAGATTCTTGAGAAATGAATTGAAATGATTTTCCTATAAAAATAGAAATCAGGTTTAAACCAAAGACAGAGCAGAAGGAAACATTTGTACAGTAAATGTTAAAACAAAGGAGGCAGATAAAGACAAACAAATGAAAGGTCATAAGTTAAATGACATATAGCGTGAAAATCAAACAACATTCAGCTTTTGGAGGAACAGTCAGCTAGCTCCAACAATTTTAATTTTTTCAGTGATAGTGACCAACAACACAGCATCAAAATAGTGCTAAATCAACTAGCACTCTTTATTTTGATTTCATAATAATCTATTTTTGTAAAAAAAGTTTAGGATATTTTCTTAGTTCTAATGTTGTATAAATAACTCTCTTCACGAGTTATTATGGGTTGACCATTGAAGATAGGTTGCACTCCTGAAGAAAGGTTGCACCCTTGAAGAAGAGTGGCATCCTTGAAGAAAGGTTTCACCCTTGATGAAGCAGTTTTGAACACTTGATGTACTTGACTTTTTTGGAACCTTAATAAAAAGAAAACGATTCTAAATTATGTTTTACATAGTTTGTGTTTCCTGTAAGGCTTTCCAGTAACACTCATTATGTTTTTCTTCATATTCTTATGTTTTATAGAGATAACCAGGTAGGAATAATTGTGTTTCAATCTATTCATATAAGCTTCTGAAGTTATAATCTATAAAGAGAATGGATTAATGAACTGTCTATTTAATTAATTCCCTCTAAATCAATAAATCATCAGCATATTTTTTAAGCATAAGCATATTCTCTTCAACCTTCTGAACATTGTTTAGATGTTTTCATACTTATGATTATTTAGTTTTTTGTTTGAAGATTGAGATAATCATATTATTTTTTGTTTCTGCAAACCACTATTCAAACTATATCACTGTGTGAAATTTTATAGCAGGCCTCTGCTTCAGTATTAATATTATTCAAAAAGTTATGCATTACATTCTTACATCTATTTCATTCATTGGTTCTCCAAATTAAAACAAAACCCCAAAACAATTATCTTAGATGCTCTGGCTTGATAGTTGACCATTATCCACTCAAAGGTACAACATCAATTTGGTGGCATTCTTGGGGATTAGAATTTCATTAAGTTTCCCTGGGGCAACGATATTCATTCTATTCCTTTAAGGTGATTAAAGGTCTATAAAGGTTAAAATCCTTCACGTGGTGACTCCACTAGCAAAAACTAGCACCTTTTGAGCACACCAAATCTCATTCAGAATCTGACTTAGTTAATCCTCTGTCAGATCTTGAAAAAATTCTGAGAAAAACCAATTCTAAAAGCAGACATCAACCATCTTCTTCTTCCTCTTCTGCCTTGTAGTCTGCAGATCTATTATCATTTGATCCTTTTAGTTTTGAAAATGCAACAAGATGATGGAGCTTAGTGAAAAGTAGTCGCCTTCACTAAGTGTGCTCGCGGGCTATTTTTGGCGCAAAGCCTATTTTTAGACTATGTCTATTTTTAGACATATGGATCATGGTCTATGAGTTGCGGGATGCTATATGTGGATGATTGGTCATGTTGGTAAAAATAGATGGACTTCTATTTTTAGACATATGGGCGGAGTCTATTTTTAGACTACCAATCTAAATATAGAACAGTCGAATATTATTAGCTCTTAATAGTATTTGACTATAAACATTATCTTATCCTCTTGCAGCACTTCAGTTCGAGCTATGGATGTGGCACATCCAAATGCTAGAAGGAAATATGCTTTTCTTATGGGTTAGTTGAGCTATTGCATGGAGGACTTTAGTTAGAACTCAAGTGATTGAGTTTGGTGGAGTTGATTGAGGAGTTGATGGAGTTGTGTTCAGTTTAACTTAGTTGAACTAGTTGTAGTTAGTCTAACTGAAAAATAGACTAATGATGAGTGGTATGAATTAATTATTAATTAATTCACTAATTATTAACTCATAAATCAACTAAATAATACATCAGTTAACTCAGTGTATGGACAGTTCAGTGGAGACAAGTGTTAGAGGTGAGTGAAAGGTTAAGACAACTGTCAGTTGTGACTATAGTTGTGCATGTGAATTGCACATGCATGTAATGCTTATGAGTATTGCGTGGTCAAACAAAAGGAAAATCACGTGAGTGGAAGCTATTCATGTGTCCATTCTATGCAGGATTGCGTAGTGGAGGTAGGAAAGCAGCGGAGGAGATTTGAGCCAGTGATTGATTCAGATTTGAGCTAGTTTGTGTGTAACAGGTGGAGATAGTACAAAGTACTTGTGAGGAGTATTGTAATATGTATTGTTACATGTTCTCAATTAATATAATATACATATAGTTGGGGGTTTTCAGCTGTATGCTTTCCCCATTATATACTTTGTTGATATGTGTGATTGATGCTTCAATGTGCGCATGTGATTGTTTCTTAATTCCGAAAAATTGATGATCAACGTAGATGAGGTTATGTATTATGCATGATTCCACAAATAATGTATAATCACGATAATCTCTGTGAATGTGTCATATTATTCACGAATTTTCTACATGGTATCATAGCTGGTTGATTTGTAGAAAAAGTTCTACAGGGTATCAAAGCGAGGATTGATCATCGGATCTATTATTTAGAAAGTGTTTACATTTTATTTCTTCAGGCAGAGTCTATAATCGGGCCAAGTAGCTTCTGTATTCATCCTCCTTTTGGAAGGTGAGATATCCGGTGAATGCCCATATAGTCAATCTCTGTACGAGAAATACTTTGTTCTCACGAATTCTTTAGATCAGAAGTAGTTGAATTTTTGAGCTGGTGGAATGGCGCTCAAGGATAAACTCAGAAACATAAAGTGTGAGAATGGAGACAGTATGCCCCCATATCTCACGAAGTTCACCCAATGCCGAGATGAGCTGGGAAGTGTGGGGGTGACTGTCGATGATGAGGACTTGGTGAGCTTGGCTCTCCTTGGTCTTCCGAAGAGTTGACATTCCTATCAGGACTCTGTCAATGGTCGGGAGAAATTGCGAGGATGGGAGAGACTTTGGTCGGATCTTGTGCAAGAGGAGATCAGGCGGAGCACCAGAGACAGTTCTTCGTCTATGCATGATGAGGAGAATTGTGCCTTAGCAAGTAAGGTGAAGAAGGAGAAGGAGAAGGTTTCTCTTTTCGAATCTAGTTCTTCCAATGATGGGAAGAAGGTTGACAAATTGAAAGTGCGATGCTTTCACTGTCATGAGGTGGGTCATTATGCCTCAAATTTCCGATGGAGAAAATCCAAGAAGGGATCCGGGGAAGGATCTAAAGGTGAGGCACTTGCTTCACAGTTTGAGTTGGATTTCACACTCTTCGTATGCATGGTTTAATCCATGATGGGAAGTGGTTGGTTTCTTGACAGTGGAGCTCCTTTCCACTTGACCGGTGACAAAAGTTTGTTCAGTACTTTGGAGGAGAAAGATCTCCAGATACTCATAGGGATGGGTAATGATGAGAAGTATAGTGTCTCAGGTGTAGGCACGATTATTTTTTAGAGGGAGCATGGATCTCACTTTACCTTGACCAATGTCAAGTATGTATCAGGACTGAAGAGAAACTTGGTGTCGACCACGATGCTGGAAGACAGAGGCTATGATGTAGTCTTCAATAAGGGAAAGGTTTTCCTTAGACACATCATCACTAGATAGGTGAACCAGATTGGTTCATGGGTCAAGAGCCTGTATACTCTTGAGGTTCAAGATGCATCCAAAGCCTTGAGTAGCAAGGCAACTGATGGAGACTTGGTGGTTGAGAGGGAGGGTATATTACCTCTCAACATGCAGAGCCAGAAGAAGTCTCAGAAAATTGTGGAGGATCCATGATTGGTGCAAAAACTTCAGGAGGTTGTGGAGCAACCACAACAAGGGAAGCTGAGAGGAGATCGAGTAGAGACATCTACTCATGCAGAGACCTCTAGTAGGGGTAAACTTCAAGCCAGGTGGGCTAAGGGATCACATGCAGCCATACCTCTAGGTAGGAGGTGGGGCGATATAGAATGATCGTCCCAAGGAGGAGGGGCACGATCCTTAAGGTACCCAACCTATTGGATGAGACCTTGCTATAGGAGCCCCGATGTGGAGTAGCAGGAACTGACTGATTGGGTAGAGACAGATGCAGATGGAGCGGCAGAGAGAGTGACAGTGCAGGGAATCCCAGGACAGCGCATAGCTAGTAGGCTGCAACAATGCGAGAGGCACAAGTGTTTTTCATAGTGATAGGTGGCATAGAGAGGTGTGCAATGGT
The DNA here is from genome assembly GCA_000404065.3 of Pinus taeda. Lineage (NCBI taxonomy): Eukaryota > Viridiplantae > Streptophyta > Pinopsida > Pinales > Pinaceae > Pinus > Pinus taeda. The sequence goes on along the minus strand of APFE030195545.1, from coordinate 8,193 downwards.
GCGAGATGCATGGATATGTTGCAGTAGTTCAGATGTCAAAGAGGGAGCACTTGTCAGCAGTAGGAGAGCTTCAACATTAGAGTATGTTCCTAGCCCAACAGAGGGGTCAGTTGGGAGTGTTTTTGTTCCAAGTGTTGTTGGAGCAAGTGGACCAGGTAGATGTGTTGCATGCAAAACATTCCAAAGTTATATGATATGGGTTGTAGATAATCCATATCTTGTTGAGAGGGAGTGTTGAAAATGCAACAAGATGATGGAGCTTAGTGAAAAGAAGTCACCTTCACTAAGTGTGCCCGCAGGCTATTTTTGGCACAAAGTCTATTTTTAGACTATGTTTATGTTTAGACATATGGATCATCATCTATGAGTTGCAGGATGCTATTTGTGGATGATTGGTCATGTTGGTAAAAATACATGGACTTCTATTTTTAGACATATGGGCGGAGTCTATGTTTAGACTTCCAGTCTAAATATAGAACAATCGAATATTATTAGCTCTTACTAATATTTGGACTATAGACATTATCTTATCCTCTTGCAGCACTTCAGTTCGAGCTATGGATGTGGCACATGCAACTGCTAGAAGGAAATACACTTTTCTTATGGGTTAATTGAGCTATTACATGAAGGACTTTAGCTAGAACTCAAGTGATTGAGTTTGGTGGAGTTGATTGAGGAGTTGATGGAGTTGTGTTCAGTTTGACTTATTTGAACTAGTTGTAGTTAGTCTAACTGAAAAATAGACTAATGATGAGTGGTGTGCATTAATTATTAACAAATTCACTAATTATTAACTCATAAATCAACTAAAGAATACATCAGTTAACTCAGTGCATGGACAGTTCAGTGGAGACAAGTGGTAGAGGTGAGTGAAAGGGCAAGACAACTGTCAGTTGTGACTATGGTTGTGCATGTGAATTGCACATGCATGGACTGAGTAATGCTTATGAGTATTGCGTGGTCAAACACAAGGAAAACCACGTGAGTGGAAGCTATTCATGTGGCCATTCTATGCCGGATTGTGCATTGGAGGCAGGCAAGCAGCGAAGGAGATTTGAGCAAGTGATTGATTCAGATCTGAGCTAGTTTGTTTGTAACAGGTGGAGATAGTACTGAGTACTTGTGAGGAGTATTTTACTATGTATTGTTACATGTTCTCAATCAATATAATATACATATAGTTGGGGGTTTTCAGCTGTATGCTTTCCCCAGTACATACTGTGTTGATATGTGCGATTGACGCTTCAATGTGCGCATGCGATTCTTTCTTAATTCTACAAAATTAATGTTCAACGTAGAGGAGGTTATGTATTATGTATGATTTCGCAAATAGTGTATAATTAGGATAATCTCTATGAATAAGTTTCATATTATTCAAAACTTCTACATTTAGTAATATTCCACCTGATCCTAATTTGACACAAATACCTCCTAGGGTTTCTAAACTATTATATAGGGGAGTTCATTTAGATTAAGATTTCCTCATTCATTCTTCTAAAACACATCAAGAACCCCCTCTACCACCAAGATCACCTAAAACTGAGTCTAACTTGGGTGTTCATTTACCTGAATACACACCCACATATTTCATATCTCCTACCACTTATTCATTTCCTTCCACTTCTAAACGACCTGAAGCTTCTACTTCTGAACAACCTGAAGAGATCATCTCTGTATATTCAAATCCACTCTTTGAAACAAAAGAGGGTATTCATTCACCAGTCCCAAAGTTAGTTCTTAACACTCCTTTAAAGTTATTCAGGAGACCCCCTCCTTCGTCACCTCCACATATTCACACACCCCCTCAATCACCTTCTTCTACCTCTTCTTCATCTTCATCTTCATCTTCTTCATCCACACAAACACCTCATACACCACCTTATCCTATGGCATTTCAACCTACTTTATAGGCTAGGTATGTGGCTTTAGTCTTACCTGCTAACCTCGATGCATTCCTAGCTCGATACTTGAAATACCTTCCCAAGTATAATGGAGAAACTGGTCCCTCAGTTGAGGACCATCTTTAAGCTTTTCTAGACTTTGTAGACAACATGAATATTGAACAAGAAAATGTTTACATCAGATTGTTTGTACAGTCACTTGAAGGAGATGTAAGAATTTGGTTTAGGAAGTTACCTGTAAATTCCATTAGAAATTGGGAAAAGCTTACAAACATATTTAAAAATCATTGGGGTGTAAAGAAATACCCTCTTCACTTTCTGACTGAATTTGAAGAACTTAAAAGAAACTTTGTCGAACTTGTATCAAATTTTATCAAAGGGTTCAATAAATTTTATCAAAATATTCCCCGTGATTGTGAACCCCCTATAGCCGCAACTAAGTCTGGGTTTTCTAAAGCCTTTGACAATGATTTTGTTGTAATTCTAAGAGAGAGAACTTCAAGAACTCTTGAAGATATGAAAACAAATGTTAAAGAGGTGGAAGGAAATAGAGCTACTTCAACTTCCTTGAAAGCTAAAGGGGAAAAGGCCCAAAGAAAACTCAAATCAATTCAAGAGGCCTCTAGTTCCTCTAGTTCTCCTAAGACTCAAACAAAAGATTCTAAAATAGATGAAATAACATCTCTTCTTAGAAATCTATCTAATAGAATTTCCAACATTGAGACTCAACCTAGGATAGTTCAACAAACAGTTACTAGACTGCAAATTCAAAATCAAGGTTAGTATAGAAGGAATCCACAATTACAAATTCTTCAGAGACATAGTAATGATAAACAGGTTCCCATTCCTTTACTGATTGATGACTAGCAACCTGATGAAAATACTATGACTATTACTAAAGATATCAATAATATGGATACTTCTTCTAATCAAACAATTATTATTCCTCTCTCACAACAAAATCAGGTTCAAGAAGATCAAGAATCCTCACAGGTTTCTAAATACCATGCCTTCTTTGAATTTTTAATTGCAGAGTTGAACAAGAGATATGATATTAGGCCTAGACCTGGCCCTAGAAGACATCCTAAGGAGACTCCAATAATTGAGCCTCGTACCAAAGTTGATGAAACTCAAACAACTATTATTCGACCGTTAAATCAGTGAACTGATACTGCTCAAAATGAGAATAATTCTTTGACTACATTTAATGTTGAAAAAGAGTTAGCAAGAGTTAAAATCTGAATTCCACTTTTAGAACTTTCCAAAAACCCTCGGTATAAGAATCAAGTCTCCAAATGGATAGAAAACATCTCGGTCGATGCTGAAGGTGATATCATTAGTTTGCAAAATGAAAAACCAATAGTTGTCTTTGGTCCTAGCTCATATATGATAGATGAAATAGTGCCTCCTTTCTATGTAACTCTTAAGACAAATGATTCCATGTTTTATAATTGTATGCTTGATTCAGTAGCATCACATAACCTCATGCCTAAAACTGTCATGGACCATTTGAAAATTGACATAACTAGATCCTATCATGAGTTGCACACCTTTGATTCTAAAAGGGTGCCCTACTTAGGATTGATTAAGGATTTAGTAGTCAACCTTGCCCAAATTCCAATAAAAAGTGTTGTGCTTGATATAGTTGTCATAGATATTCCTCCCAAATTTGGAATGCTCCTTTCTAGGTCTTGTTGTGCCAAATTAGGGGGAATGTTTTAGATGGATATGTCTTATGCCACTATTCCAATTTATGGGGGAGAACAACTAAGGTTATATAGAGAGGTAAGATTTGTGCACACTGTTTGCAAAACAGACCATCCAAGGAACCATCCCATTTATGCAATTGATCAGGATTTTGGTTGCTTTCAACTCTCTTCAAACCAAATATGTCAAACACAAGTTAAAATAGAATATGTAATTGAATGTCCTGTACCAGATCAAACTGATGTATGAAAACTATCTTTTGATGGTTCTTGTACAAAAGATGGTGCAGGAGCTAGGGTAGTTTTAATTTCGCCAGAAAAAGAAAATACCACCCAATCATGCAAACTCGGCTTCGAAGTTACAAATAATGTGGCTGAATATGAAGCTTTCCTTTTGGGATTGCAATTAACCAAAAGGTTAAAGGTTCAAAACTTAAGTGTTTTTACTGGTTCAAAACTTATTGTCAAACAAGTGAGAAATATTTTCCAGACTAAGCATCCTAGACTTAGGTCCTATCAAAATGAAGTTTGGAATTCAGTTGAAAAATTCTTTGATGCTTTTAATTTGACTTATATTCAAAGTAATCAGAATATTCATGCAGATGCCTTATCTGTTTATGCTAGTTCATTTAAAATTCCTGATTAGATCAATGTATTATATAGAATACAAGTCATGTATAGACCATCCATCCCAAATAATCTAAAACATTGGCAGATATTTGAAGATGATGAACATTTGAAATAATTTGCTGTAGATTATAGATGAATTTTCAGTTCGACAAATTGATGAAGATAGAACAAAAATAAATGAAAATACAAATGGAAATGATACTTCAAATTTCAATTCAAAAATTGCTGACCATGACATTATTCAATTGTCTAACAATTTTATTCCCAAAGGCCTCATTCCTTTAGAAAAGTTTTTGATCAAAATGATGTCCTCCGAAACCCTCAATCCATTTCTTCACGAGATGATATAGAAGAAATTAATATTGGAACAAATCATGATATTAAAACCATCAAAATATGTGCATCTCTAGATCCTGAGATCAAAGCTCAATATATTAAGTTACTTCAAAATTATAAAGATGTTTTTGCATGGACCTATGCTGATCTAAAAATCTATGATACTTCATTAATGCATCATAATATTCCTTTAAAGCCAGAAGCAGTTCCTTATCAACAGAAACTTAGGAGGATCAATCCAGCTCTTCTACCAACTATAGAAAAGGAAATTAACAAAATTTTAGATGCACAGATCATCCTCCCTCTTAGATATTCTAATTGGGTTACAAATTTAGTTCCTGTTAGAAAGAAGAATGGAGAAGTTAGACTCTATGTGGACTTTAGAAATTTGAATAAAGCATCATTAAAGGATAACTATCCTTTGCCCAAAATGTATCAGTTACTTCAAAAGGTTTCAATAGCACAAATACTTTCTATGCTTGATGGTTTTTCAGGCTATAATCAAGTAAATGTTGATTCAACAGATAGAGAGAAGACAACCTTTACTACAACATGGGGTACATTCATGTATGCTAGAATGCCATTTGGCTTAACCAATGCTGGAGAAACATTTCAGAGAGCTATGGATGTAGCTTTTGTGGGTCATGTAAATAAATTTTTGGTCACTTATCTTGATGACATAACTTTTTTTTTTTCTAAATTTAATCAGAAACATCTAAAGCACTTGATGACAGTTCTTGATAGGTGTAGAAAATTCAGAATATCATTTAATCCTAAAAATTATATGTTTTCTATCAAAGAAGGAAAACTGTTGAGCCATATAATTTCAAAAGGAGTAGTGATTGATCCCAAGCATGTGTCTGCCATTGAAACATTGACCTTACCTAGAAACAAGAAGGAGATTCAAGATTTTCTAGGCAAGATTAAATTTTTAAGGAGATTCATCCCAAATTATGTTGAGATTGTAAAAGATATAACTAACATGCTTTCAAAAGATCATGAAGTTAAATGGATTTTCTCTTCGAGGCATTCCTTTGATCAGATCAAGAAAGCTATCTCTTAAGCTCCCACCATGGCTAACCCTAATTACATTAAACCATTTAGTATATTTTTCTTTTCCTTAGAAACAACCCTTGCTATTTTTCTACTACAAAAGAATGAAGATTCCGATGACCAACCCATAACCTTTTTGAGTGAGGTTATGAGAGATTTCGAGCTTAAGTATGACATAATTGAGAAGCAAGCTTATGCCCTTATTCAAGCCCTGAAATCATTTAGGATGTATGTCCTACATTCTCCTATTACCGCTTATGTTCCTAACAGTGCTGTGAAAATTGTTTTAACCCAACCAGACACTGATGGAAAGAGAGGTAGATGGAGCACTCAAATATGAGAGTTTGATCTAACTATCAAAACTACAAAGCTAGTAAAATGTGAAGGATTTGCTAAGCTTCTAGCTAAATCCAACTATAAAGTGCTCGGAATCAGTTCTGTTTTAGAGATAAAAGGGAAGAATCCACAAGAACCTTATGTCCTTGCAGAAGGGGAGAATCTAAAAGAACCTTCCCTTCATCATGAAGAAAAGAATCCACAAGAACCTTTACTTTTAGATCAGATCCCCCCTTTATACATTGATGACAAATTTCTGTTGTCGCATTGGTACAAAGACATTGTAAATTTCTTGATCAATTTTGAATGTCCAACATCATTCTCCAAAATCTAGTGTAAAACTATCAAACTAAAAGAAATCAATTATTGTATCATAAATGCAAATTTGTATTGGAAAGACCCATTAAATATTTTGTTATTATGTTTAACATAGCCTGAAACTAAAGGAATCATTGCCTAGTTTCATATAGGATTTTATGGAGGACATTATGCTTGGAGAGAAACAACATATAAGATATTAAGGGGAGGATTTTATTGCCCAACATTGTTCTTACAATTAGGAGCAAAGGTTAGAGGATGTGTTCCTTGTCAAATGTTTGTTGGTAAGCAAAAATTAGCAGCTCTTCCACTGGTTCCATCAATAGTCTTAGGGCCTTTTCTCCGATGGGGATTAGATTTTGTTGGAGAGATTCATCCCACTTCAAGTAATCAGAATAGATGGATCCTCACTGCAATAGACTGCTTCATTAGATGGGTGGAAGCAATTCCAATGAGAAATGCTACTGATTCAGCAGTAATCAAATTTATTGAAGAGAACATCTTATCTAGAATTGGTTGCCCAATTCAAATTGTCACTGATAATGCAACAACTTTTTCTAATATTAAAATTATTGACTTTTGCCAAAAATATCAGATTATGTTACATCATTCAACTCCATATTACCCACAAGGTAATGGCCTCACAGAATCCTCCAATAAAAGTCTGGTAAAGGTAATAAAAAAGACTCTAGAAGATCATAAAAAGAGCTGGGACTCTCATTTAATTTATGCAGTATGGGCAAACAAAATTACTCCAAAGGGATCTACAGGAAAATATCCTTTCCAGTTAGTTTATCGGAAAGATGAAATCTTCCCTACCAATTTGGCCTTTCCTGTTTTAAAATTCCTGCAGGATTCAATAGATGAACCTGATGATTTTTCAAGGAGAATAAATCAGATTACTGAACTAAATGAAAACAGAGATGAAGTTAAATACAAATTGAAAATGTATCAGAATAAGATGAAGAGCCCATTTGATAGACGATCCGGGGAAAGGGACTTTAAGGAAGGTGGTCTAGTTCTAAGATGTGATTCCAAGAGAGAAGGAAAGGGAAAACATGGCAAGTTTGACAACCCGTGGTTTGGACCTTTAGCAATTGATGAAGTGAAGGGAAACAAAACTTTTGTGCTACAAAATCTTGAGGGGCTATGTTCCACTTATCTGATAAATGAAAGGTTTCTCAATCATTACATTCAGTACTGAGAAGTTGTTATGTAAACAACTCAAGAAAAAGATAGAAAAGATAGATCAACGCCTTAGAATTTGGCCTCTTCGATGGGGCAACCTCCTTTACATTACATAAATGAACAATTCTTGGATGATTCAAATGAAAAAACCTCCTTTCTATATATACGAGTCTAAGGAGTCACAATATAACCCAGCTAACCTAACAATAATAATATAAAGCCACAAAAATAACAATAGAGCGTTTCTATGGGGCACAGTAATAACAATATTGGGACAATAGGGGCACAACAATATTATATAAGGGGTATAACTACAATAGTAATGGGGTAATCACTAGTATTATAGGGACCCAACATGCCCCTCTCCTTCAAAAAAGTGTTTTTCTCAACGCTTGAGTAATTCTGGATACTTCTGTATAAAATTCTCATCCTCCCATGTGGAATCTTCAGCGGATAAGTTCTTCCACTTGATAAGATACTCCGAAATTGATCGATTTCATAGCTGTCGAGTTCTTGTTTCTGTGACTACTTTCGGTTCCAATATAATTTTTCCTTCCTCGTCAAGTTCTGGCAATATTGTTTGAACTGGGAGCTTGTTTCCTATAACCTTCTTTAAACATGAAACATGGAAAACTTGGTGCAATCGAGAAGCTACAGCAAGCTCCAATTTGTATGCCATAGTACCAATCTTTTGCAACACCTTGTACGGACCATAATACTTTGGT
>APFE030195542.1:18302-35441 GCA_000404065.3 Pinus taeda | reverse complement strand
AAGCATTATTAGTACTGAGAAGATTCCCAAGGATTGATTAAATCCTCTCATGTGTGATTTCTACCATTTTTAATTAATGAGTTGGTTTAATATACTCGAATATTAGTTCGCTCTTGGTGGCTTTCAAAATACTCATATAAAATGAAATTTTGAACCATTCTTGTGTACTCACCAATAAACCATTAATCCTATTTCTAGTAGTTTACATATAAGGAAAACTCTCAAACACATATTTCTTTCTTAGACATAGAAGTATCAAAACCATTCGAGGCACAATGAACACAATTTTTTTTTTTTTTTTTACCCTTGAAACTAAGTCGGAAAACCAATTCCAATAGTTGTTGAGTTTTTAATTGGACAATAGAAAAACAACCCATAAAAACTTAAAAAAAAAAAACATTAAATACAACTCCCACAAAACTTAAAAAAAAAATAACAATAAATACAACTCCTTAAAATAAGGCCAAACATGTCTTCAAAATGGGGACCATTAATTCTGGAATGTATTGAGTGGTAGTAAGCTCACGGTTCCCACGTTGATGGTTCAAAGTTCAGAAATAACGGCAATGAGCATGTTGTTTTATGATTCAGAGTTCATTCACGGTGGAAAATCGTCTTGCTTTTCTCTTTGATTTGTTTTCACCAATAAAATATTTATTTTAAAAATCATTCAAATTCAATAAATATATGTATCAACTATAGATGCACGATGAAGACTCACATAGTACTTTTTTTTTTTTTAATAAATAACTCACATTTTACATCAAAGCAATCAATGCTATATAAATTGATTATTCAATGACCTTTCTTTCTTATATTTTGTTCAACTATGTCTAATTTATATGTTTGGTGAAAATGGTTTTCAAATTCTAGATCATGCTTGACTGAATTGTTCAAACAGGTGACATATCTGCCAATGTCTATTATAATCACAACATTTAAGGAACAGGATGTCAAACACCCACTGGAAGGATTTGGAGTCCTTGTTCCATCTAAAGAAGAGAAAAATAGTTTTTATACATTTGGCAAGTCAATCACTACCTCATCCTTTCTTTAAAGGGCTATAACAATGATTTCATTTAATAAGTTTGCCATATATTTGCATTTGTTCTAAGAAGAAACAGACTTTAAGAATTAACCATTCCTTGTCATTGGAGGATATATAGTGCTTCTACATCGTAAGTTATATCAGAAACTCCCTTCTACAGGTACACCTTTTTTTTTTCTAACATGTTTCCAGATAGAGCACCAACTGATCAATATTTGTTTACAACCTTTATTGGAGGTAGTCAGAACAGGAAGTTAGCTAAAAGCCAATTGTAAGCAAATGTTTAGCAGAGTAATTCAAACTCTTGTTATTTAGCCAAGTAAATGTTTAGAAGAGTTATTTGTATTTTTTTGTTATTTCATTTTTGTTTTTATTTATAGATTGTTTGTTAACCATTCATTTTGCCAATAAAGCATTCTACCACTTTGTTTACTCCATTCTTACATATTGGCATAAAGGACTTACAAGAAGTTGCAGTGAATGACCTGAATGAAATTTTGGGTTTGGGAAGTGACCCATTGTCAGTGAAGTAAGTACATTTGATGGTTTGATGCTTGAATATTTGTTTAGCATGTGGCTTCCAATTCCCTATGGCCATCTTGAGTCATGTGAAAATTATGCACTTTGATGTCAAGAAAATTTATTGGCCATCAGATTCGGCTGTGTTTCTGTTTTTAGTAGTTCTTTGGGCACTTATTTCTACAACTATTTCAATATAAAAAATTCTTAAACAGATAGGCCTTTGAACAATTTTCTAAATTGAACTTCACATACTTTGCAGGCATATCTACTGGAATGAAGCATTTCCTCTATACAGTCTTGATTACAACTCTATTGTATCTCCCATCGATAAGATGGGAAAGAGTCTTCCAGGGCTCTACTTTGCTGGTAAGCTATACCTTGCATTATTTAGCTCGCATCATTACTTCATATATCTATGTGAGGAAAATCACCTTCTGAACTGGAAAGTTCTAGGATTGGCTTCTTTTAGTAAATGTAATTTAAAAAAAAAAACATATATAATATTTATTAAAAGAATCAATAAACTAAAATATCATTAAATCAAAACACAAGCTTTCAACTTTCAATAATGGTTAAAAACAACATTATAAAAAGATGTGAAAATTATTAAACTTCAACTCTGTTTCATGTCAGTGAATGTACAGAATCCCCATTGGATATAAAGATGTTTTTCTTCATAACAGGGGTTGGGTTTTTCCCAAATATGAAATCAAGTTAATCATTAACTTTGTTATTTATTCCAAGTTTATTTTAAAAAACTTATTCCAAATCTAATGAATAAATTTAAAAAAAAAACAACAACAACCAAAAAAAAGACCTGTACTATTTTGAACCAAAATTTTAAAGCATGTGCTATTCAAACCAAACTCTCTCCAATCTCCCACTATAGAACTCTAGGTGTTTGAAAGGTCATTGCATCCCATATGATGCTATGAAGATGAGCTAACAAAACTAAGTGTCAAAATTGCAATAAACAAACCAGACCAAGAAAGCTAAAAAAAAAATAGCACAGGAGAAATTATGATATCGAGCAGACCTATTCATTCAAAAATAAAGGGGAAGCTCAGTTGTTTTTTTTTTTAGTGGTCTTGGAGATCTAACATCTCCACTTCTCTCTCTCTATTTGTCCCCACATTATCTATTTCAAACAATGGCTGGTGGAGGGTTGTGTTGGTTCTGGAGCTGCGAGTTTGAGAAGAAATTCAAGGTGGTTGGTTTGTGGTGCGGGAACGACTGACATCAGTGGGCACTCATTAAATAATATTATGCTCACGGTGTTCTTATCCGTTAGGTGGCTCCACTGCCAGATTTGGCTGCTGACCGTTGCATTTTCTCAGATTCTGTTATTTTGTCACATCTGTCGCTAAATTTATCCAATCACCCCAAATCCCATTTAACACACGAGAACAGAGCCAGAGGAGATTGACCATCGAGATAAAAATGCTCAGTTGTCTTCTACATTTTATTCATCATCCTAAAGTTCTGTCTCACTGACTATATGAAATTTATCAAGGGCTATAACCACTATGAACAAGTTGCTTTTGTGTTCTGTTTATAGTTAGACAGCCATGAAAAAAGTTTGAATGAAGCATACACGCTGGTTTTCTTGATAGATATTTAGTATAGGAGATATTACTAATTCCTGTATTTTCTCTGTAATGATGACCTGGGACGAATTAATGATCAGAGATATTCCAAGTTCTATTTTCATACATCATGCTACAATGAAGACATTATTAACATTTCTGAAACAAATCACACCATCGCATCACATAGTTCAGTGAAATCGCGAAAAACATGCCAATATAGTTTTAGGATTAGCTACGCAAAATGCATATACTATTTAAAAATCTTTCCCTGACCAGCAACAAGCAATACAGACCTTACCCTAATGAACAAGAAGCATTTTTTTTAATACAGAGACTCGATCCAAGTCGGGATCGGCTAGCTATATTTTGACCTTGTATAATACATGCCATGCAAAATGCCATATATAGATCCACAACACAGGGTACAGGCGATTTCAGACAAACCATCAATCCAAAGGATCCAAATAATAGACCTTGAGACAAGGTTGCTCGGTCAACGAAAGCCACATCTGGGAAAAGGCCTTAAAAATAAAACATTTACAGCTGTAGATGCATTATGTACAGGTGGAGGTGAATGCAGAGGAAATCAGGTGGCAGAGGAAGATGAGTGGTTGTCCATGAAAGTAAGGCGGGAGGCGATGGCAGAATGGTACATGATGTCGTGAAAGCTCTCTGTTGCCCAAAGCTCCTTTCGCAACAGCCGTGCCTTCTCCGCGGTGAATCCTACTCCGCTCCTTCTCGCCGCCTTAGGGTTAGGGTTTGCAACAGTGCTGGTTTCAGCTTCAACTTTAGCAGATCTTGAAGACAAAGGAGAAGAAGCGGTGAAAGAGGATGGCTCTGGCTCATCGACAATATCGAAAAGTGGAGACCACCATGGCTTCTTCTTTCTTTTAGCCCCGACGATCATATCCACCATGCCTTCTTCCCCGAAGAACAGGAAACGACAGCAGCAGAACGCACCACCACCATCGATCTGCGGCACGGAAGTCGCAGGATCGAGTCGCCGAACAAGGATTTCTTCGCTAAGGTGCAAGGTTCAATCCTGGTAAAACTCAAGCTCTCCATGATGACAAAATCTGTATATGGGTCGCTAATTGTGTAGAGAGGTGGGAGATGGCTACTCTCCAGTGTTTGTAAAATTAGCCAAAGCTTATCAAAATGACTCTAAAAAAAATGTTCTCACGCAATCTCAAACTCTCGCTAGAAGGAAAAGGTCCTAATGGAAATGTATGCACAGAATTGAGAATTGCCTCTAGCTTTACTTTTCTTTCCAAAATGGAAATGTACGCACAGTAGCATATCGATTGTTGGCATAAGAATGATCAAATCATTGTTAAGTGAAACCATTTTAAAGTCATTGGTTTTTTTTTTTAAATAGAGGTATTTTTTTTTTATATATATATTAGGATTACAAGTACTTATGAGGATTACAAGCTCCTTATAGTGGAATTTGGGTTTAGTGGGCTTTGGGTCCAGATTTGAACCAAAGCTCTGATACCATATGTAAGAACCCTACCCTAGGGTCTACTAACAAATCTAGATTCTTCTGAAATTAAATATGATAAGAGGTGATAACTTACCTACTTACACTGCTTTTAAACAAATAAAATTTTGTCATTTACATTATAATCAACACAATTTAAGGTGGATATTTCATTCTAATTAACTTTACCAAAGTAGACTATGGAGGAATACCTGTGCCGGTGGCTGATGGAGATACCTTTGTCCTGTTGCTCCTGCTGAACGCTCCTCTTGACGGACCCAACCGGATTTACCTCCCAGCCAACTAGGAAATAATCCCTAGCCCAGGAAACCTCCACAGGTTCCCTAGCCCTCCGAGCCCAAGTCCAACCAGATGTAGTGGGTGTGTCCAAAGGAAAGATCCAGACCAAGATAACAATACTTCCCCCTCTCAACAACCCAAGAAACCTTCACAGGTTCCTAAGGTCTCCAAAAACACACAACAAGTCTAAACAATCACAACCAACCCCCACAATCATAAGCAAGACCCCACCAAAAAACCTCCACCTCTTCCTTCCCCCCTTCCCTTTTTATACCCTCCTTCCCTTCTCCATCTCAACCACCTCTCATTAACTTCTCATCCATCCTTATAGTTGACTTCTCTTCTCCCAAGTAAGCTAGGAGTACATTTGGAAATGTGAGATGTAATTACATGGAGAGGACCATGTCTTCTCCTTAGTAAATGTGAGGGTACATTGGGGAATGTAAAATGAATATATATATTGATAATAGGATGGAGAGGACTATGTCTTCTCCCTAAAAAATGTGAGGGTACATTGGGAAATGTAAAATGAATATATATATATATTGATAATAAGATGGAGAGGACTATGTCTTCTCCCAAGTAAATGTGAGAGTACATTGGGGAGTGTGAGAGGTAATTACATGGAGAGGACCATGTCTTCTCCTTAGTAAATGTGAGGGTACATTGGGGAATGTAAAATGAATATATATATTGATAATAGGATGGAGAGGACTATGTCTTCTCCCTAGAAAATGTGAGGGTACATTGGGAAATGTAAAATGAATATATATATATTGATAATAAGATGGAGAGGACTATGTCTTCTCCCAAGTAAATGTGAGAGTACATTGGGGAGTGTGAGAGGTAATTACATGGAGAGGACCATGCCTTCTCCTTAGTAAATGTGAGGGTACATTGGAAAATGTAAAATGAATATATATATTGATAATAAGATGGAGAGGACTATGTCTTCTCCCTAGAAAATGTGAGGGTACATTGGGAAATGTAAAATGAATATATACATATTGATAATAAGATAGAGAGGACTATGTCTTCTCCCAAGTAAATGTGAGGGTACATTGGGGAGTGTGAGAGGTAATTACATATATTTTTGAAATAATGGAAGGAGACCATATCCTACCTAATATTCAATTTGAGAAGGTAAGTGGGAAATTTGAACAATGGAAATCATGAATTTTATATTAGACCTATATTTCTCAATATTTTCAAATAATGTAAACATTAACAAAATTTGTAGGATAAGATTTAAGTGGGGCATTACATACACCCCTCCTTCAGAAAATTTCGTCCCGAAATTAGAATGAAAAGATGCAAGGAGTTTGAAAGCATAGCAACCAGAGAGAGTTATAGCAATGAAATCGGATAAGTCCAACAGTGACATTTCTTCCCATCAAGAGTCTCCAACTGATCTATATCCTCCTATCCACCCTAGCCTACTTTCGTTCCCACCCTATCCGTCCTCTGCTGCTTTATCAGTGGCAACGACCATACTAACCACTGATAAAACGGTCATGGTGGGAGTGTCGAATACATCGACCTAACTCCCCCCAACAGGAAACTGGCAATCGTCATCACACGTCTAGGGGAGCGTGTCCACCATTGCCCTCCCACGATTCCAAGTTTCGGAGGATACACGGTGGGAAATGCCTCCACCCCTCCTGCAGAACTAGGGTCAATACCCTAATACAGACCACACTACAGAGCTGGTTGGACTTGTCATCAAATAATCCAGTCAGGTCGTCTTGTCACCTGTCATTTGCATTTTCTCGTGTCATAAGAGTGTATATCAAGTAGATACCAAATGAAGTAAAATAATGTACATTATACCTTCCTCATGAGATGTCTCATCCTTCCTTCTTGGCTATCACATAGTTCTTTTCCCTTGTGGGTTAGTTCTTATTCATGCATTTATATAACAACAAGACATATAATCATCACATTACTAAGTCTAGTATCCATGTGTCAATCTAGGAATTCTCGCTAAGTCATTCATTTAAATAAAGCATACCCACTTGAGCTATATATATGAACCAAAATAATTTTGATAAGTTACGTACTAAATAGTCCATCACTAAGTGAGTCATACATGTAGTCCACACATCAACCATTTCTATCATTAATATCAAATCTATCAACTGATTCATATAAGTAGTTTTATGTGTCAACCAAATGCATCAATATTACATAATGTTCATAAATAAATAACATGGAAATAGGATCTTAACATAGGTAGCTATCTAAGTCAAAATAGGCATCACAGATGCTCAAAAAGTGAGGGGTAGTCACGACGCATAGTCACTGCATCCTCCCAGGTAGCAGATCCTGGGCTATATTTGTCCCACTGGACCTTAACTTGGTCCACCGTGCGACGTCTGAGTTGTCGAACCCTACGGTCCAATATGCGTAATGGTTCTACCATTACGGTTCCCATGTCCAAGACCTGCAAGTCCTGCCAATCCAGTTTGTGAGATTCATCAGAAACATAATGTCGTAAAACAGATACATGAAAAACATCATGAGTTTTATGCAAATGGGGCGGTAGTACAAGACGATAGGCTACTGGTCCAATCTTCTCTTTGATCCTAAAAGGTCCTACGAACCGAGGTGACAATTCCATGCCCTTTCCAAACTGGATGGTGCTTTTGTTGGGCCGGATACGAATAAAAAATTGGTCCCCTACTTCATAATTGTGATCAATCCTATGCGAATCAGCATAACTCTTCTGTCTATCCTGTGCTTCCTTTAACCTTTGCCGAACCTACTTTACCTGTTCCTCCATTTCTTGAACTAATTCTGGGCCAACTATCACTCGGTCCTCCAACTTTTCCCAACTCAACAGCGTCCTGCAAGGTCTTCCATATAGAGCTTGATAAGGAGGCATCCCGATTGAATTGTGATAACTGTTATTATAGGCAAACTCTACCAATGGTAAGTACCTTTCCCACTGAGTCTGATTATCCATGACGTACATCCTAAGCATGTCCTCCAGAACTTGATTTACTCTTTCGGTCTGCCCATCTGTTTCTGGATGATATGCAGTGCTTAGGTTTAACTGAGTTCCTAGTGTTGACTGCAAAATTGTCCAAAACCTAGATGTAAATCGAGAGTCTCTATCAGAAATGATCTTTGTGGGCAATCCGTTCAGTCGGATAACTTCATTGACAAACACTCGCGCCACATCTGTAACATCGTAAGTGTCCCTTACTAGAATGAAATGGGCACTTTTGGTCAATTTATCAATTATAACCAATATAGCATTGTGCCACTTGGAATGAGTGGCAAACCCACCACAAATCCATGGAAATTACTTCCCATTAGATTAGGGAGTCATGAGGTGTAGGAGTCCTGCTGGATGCGATAACAGCCTTCACTCGCTGACATTCAAGACATTTGGCGACAAACTGGACTATGTCATGCTTCATGCCTGCCCAAAAGAAGAGTTTCCTTGCGTCTGCGTACATCTTCTTTACCCCAGGATGTGCACAATAGAGTACTCTATGAGACTCTCCGAGGATGGTTTCTCTTATACCCCCTTCCTTAGGTACGTACATTCTCCCTTGGAACCTCAATAGCCCATCTAGTTCAAGAACATATCCTTCAAACTTTGGTTCTATTTGCTTCCCATTTTGGATAGCTGAGATGACATTTAAGTACCAACTATCTTTCAAGAGCTTCTCCAATATTTGCTCCCTTAAATTTACCTTTAAGGCTACTAGGGAGAAAGTTCGTGGCCTCCTGCTTAGTGCATCCGACACTACATTCTCCTTTCCCTTGATGTATGAGATTTCAAAATCATACTCACTCATGAATTCGCTCCATCGCCTTTGTCTGGCATTCAAATCCCTTTGAGTGAAGAGATGCTTTAGGCTTTGATGATCTGTTCTTAACTCAAATCTTCTCCCGATGAGGTAGTGTCTCCATAGCTTCAAGGCTAACATCACTGCTGCCAATTCTAAGTCGTGGGTAGCATATAATTCTTCATGCTTCTTTAATTTTCTAGAAGCATAAGCTATTACTCCGCCTTCTTGCATCAATACTGCACCCAATCCTTGTGCCAAAGCATCGGTGCAGACAGTGAAGTCTTTTCCCATTTTTGGTACTTGAAGGATTGGTGCACTAGTTAGTAACCTTTTCAGTTCTGTGAATGCAGTGCCACATTCATTTGTCCATTCATACCTAACCCCCTTTCGTTGTAGTGTGGTGATGGGTTTTGCAATTCCTGAAAACCCTTCCACAAACCTGCGATAATACCCAACTAGCCCCATAAAACTACGTACCTCATGGGAATTTTTTGGTACTGGCCAATCCATTATGGCCTTCACCTTTTCTGGGTCAACTGAAATCCCTTCTCCTGAATAATGTGCCCAAGGTAATGGACTTTCTTCTGAAAGAAGGAACACTTTGACAATTTCCCATACAATTGATTTTCCCTTAAACAAGTCAATACTACCCTTAGGTGCTTTTCATGCTTCTTTTCATTCTTGGAATATATAAGAATGTCATCAAGGAAGACTTGCACGAATTGGTCAAAATACTTTCTGAACACACCATTCATGAGGCTCATGAACACTACTGGTGCATTGGTTAAACCAAATGGAACAACTACAAACTCATAGTGCCCAAACCGAGTTCGAAATGCAGTTTTTGAGATGTCTTCCTCCTTTATCCTCAATTGGTGGTACCCAGATCGTAGATCAATTTTTTAGAAGACCATTGCCCCTTTCATTTGATCAAATAAGTCATCTATTCGAGGTATTGGGTACCTATTCTTTATCGTGGCTCTGTTTAAGTCTCTATAATCTATGCATAGCCGCAAGGAGTCATCCTTCTTCTTGACAAAAATTACTGGTGCACCCCAAGGGGAAATACTAGGTCTGATCAATCCCAAGTCTAAGAGCTCCTTTAGCTGCATCTGTAACTCACAAAGCTCTGGAGTTGTCATCCTATAGGGTGTCTTAGATATTGGTTCTGCACCTGGTTTTAGATCAATAGTGAAATCAATCTCTCTTATAGGAGGTAATCCAGGCAATTCCTCTGGAAAAACATCCTTGAATTCTGCCAAAACTGGATGTTGATCAAGGGAAGGTCCCTTCTGGTCACTTACCGTCTTGACCAAATACAATTTTCAACCTTGTCTGAGACAATGTTTTATCTTCATCATGGATATGAATCGTAGGGACACTACCCTCTTGATTCCACAAATCTCAATTGGCCTACCTTCATCATCTAAACAGATCACCTTCTTCTTGAAATAGTCTACTAAAGCTCGATGAGCTTCTAGCCAGTCCATTCCAACAATTACATCATACGTTCCCAATTCTGTGACGTATGCCTTCAAATTAGTCATACACATCCCAAGGTTTACCTGACATTGGTCAACACTAGGCCCTACTGCTTGTTTTATTCTAGAAGCCATTTCAACTTGTTTAAAGTCATCATGCTCATAGGCTGCCAACCCACATTTTTCTAATGCAACTGGTGAAATGAAACTATCTGTAGCACCAGAGTCAAACAAAATTTTAACTTTTACTTTGTTTATCATACCTGAGGTTTCCACCACAGCAAACTGGTGTTCAACTTGCTGATTGTCAACTGCTGCATAGATTCGGTGGTGGCTACCTGCTCTCCCCATTGGTTCTTTTCCCTCTCTTTTGTTGTTACCAGTTTGAAACTCAGGGCAGTCTCGCTGGTAATGAGGTCCCCCACATCCCCAACAAGTGATGCGTGGTGGACCTTGAACCGAATGTTGTGGAGTTCTTTGGAAAGAGTTTCTTCCCTTGGAACCCCTGCCCCACTTACTGTTCCTCGCCTATGACTTTGATTTGTACGCGCCCTTGAAGCTATGGGTGAAGTTGCACTAGAAACCATTGAAATCCCTACTGCCGATGTTCTAGGTATGACCCTGTTTCCATGTGGTGGGGGCCTCCGACTTCCTCTCCTTGGGAAGGTACGAGGGGCCTTCCCCATAAACCCTGTTTGACGTGGAAAGATGGCTCTGCCTTCCCCCTTTAAGTCTAGGTGTTCTTCGACATAACAAGCCTGTTCTACAGCTTCTGCAACTGAGGATGGTTTCCACATCTGCACCATTGCCCTAATCTTAGGTCTCAATCCATACATAAAACAATCTGCTTGGCGCTGGTCAGTATCCATGTATGAGACATACTTGACCAATTCCATAAATCGAATTTCATATTCTTCTATAGTACGACCTCCCTGTATCAGGGCATGGAAGGCTCCTACCTGTTGTTCTTCATAATATGTTGGCAGGTACTTCTTCCGGAACCTCTCCTCAAATAATTCCCAAGTAACTGTGTCTGGAGTGAGGTGTAGTTGACGCTCCAAGTTACCCCACCAATTCAGGGCACTATCTCTGAGTTGGAATATTGCTATTTTGGCTTTGGAATTGGAATTGTAATCCCTTAGTGCAAAACACCTTCCCATCCCCTCTAACCAGGCTTCTACACGCTCACTGGCACGACCTCCTGCAAACTCTGGGAGCTTAATCTTCTGGAGCTCCCTAGTAATGTCCTCAACTGGATGTCTTCTATCATAGTCTCTAGAACCCTCAGGGTTCCCTAACCCTGATGAAGGGTGTTCCCCTTCCATTTCATTTGTTTGGCACCCTCTTAAGGTTTCATTAATTGCCTCCAGGGAACGCAAGATGAGAGTCAACTCTGGTGAAGGTAATGGGTTATTTGAAGGAGGTCCTTGTGAAGAATCCCCAGGTCCTTGGTTCCTTCGCGTCCTCACCATTTTGATTTGTTCAAAATCTGCATGATATCTAAGACTTATTAATCCATCCTAGGACTTGTCCCTCTTAGCTGACTCGGCTTTTTTTTTTTTTTTTTTTTAATCACTATTCTTGTAAACAAGCATTATTAGTACTGAGAAGATTCCCAAGGATCGATTAAATCCTCTCATGTGTGATTTCCTATACAACCTACGCATTTTAATTAATGCGTTCATTTAATATACTCAAATATTAGTTCGCTCTTGGTGGGTTTCAAAATACTCATATAAAATGAAATTTTGAACCATTCTTGTGTACTCACCAATAAACCATTAATCCTATTTCTAGTAGTTTACATATCAGGAAAACTCTCAAACACATATTTCTTTCTTAGACATAGAAGTATCAAAACCATTCGAGGCACAATGAACACAATTTTTACCCTTGAAACTAAGTCGAAAAACCAATTCCAATAGTTGTTGAGTTTTTAATTGGACAATAGAAAAACAAACCATAAAAACTTTCAAAAAAAAAAAATAGCATTAAATACAACTCGCACAAAACTTTCAAAAAAAATAACAATAAATACAACTCCCTAAAATAAGGCCAGACATGTCTTCGAAATGGGGACCATTAATTCTGGAATGTATTGAGTGGCAGTAAGCTCACGGTTCCCACGTTGATGGTTCAAAGTTCAGAAATAACGGCAATGAGCATGTTGTTTTATGATTCAGAGTTCATTCACGGTGGAAAATCGTCTTGCTTTTCACTTTAATTTGTTTTCACCAATAAAATATTTATTTTAAAAATCATTCAAATTCAATAAATATATGTATCAACTATAGATGCACGATGAAGGCTCACATAGTACCTTTTTTTAATAAATAACTTACATTTTACATCAAAACAATCAATACTATATAAATTGATTATTCAATGACCTTTCTTTCTTATATTTTGTTCAACTATGTCTAATTTATATGTTTGGTGAAAATGGTTCTCAAATTCTAGATCATGCTTGACTGAATTGTTCAAACAGGTGACATATCTGCCAATGTCTATTATAATCACAGCATTTAAGGAACAGGATGTCAAACACCCACTGGAAGGATTTGGAGTCCTTGTTCCATCTAAAGAAGAGAAAATTAGTTTTCAGACATTTGGCAAGTCACTCACTACCTAGTCCTTTCTTTAAAGGGCTATAACAACGATTTCATTTAATAAGTCTGCCATATATTTGCATTTGTTCTAAGAAGAAACAGACTTTAAGAATTAACCATTCCTTGTCATTGGAGGATATATTGTGCTTCTACATCGTAATTTATATCAGAAACTCCCTTCTACAGGTACACTTTTTTTTTTCTTCTAACATGTTTCCAGATAGAGCACAAACTAATCAATATTTGTTTACAACCTTTATTGGAGGTAGTTGGAACAGGAAGTTAGCTAAAAGCCAATTGTAAGCAAACGTTTAGCAGAGCAATTCAAACTCTTGTTATTTAGCCAAGTAAATGTTTAGCAGAGCTATTTGTATTTTTTTGTTATTCCATTTTTGCTTTTATTTATAGATTGCTTGTTAACCATTCATTCTGCCAATAAAGCATTCTACCACTTTGTTTACTCCATTCTGACATATTGGCAGAAAGGACTTACAAGAAGTTGCAGTGAATGACCTGAATGAAATTTTGGGTTTGGGAAGTGACCCATTGTCAGTGAAGTAAGTACATTTGATGGTTTGATGCTTGAATATTTGTTTAGCGTGTGGCTTCCAATTCCCTATGGCCATCTTGAGTCATGTGAAAATTATGCACTTTGATGTCAAGAAAATTTATTGGCCATCAGATTCAGCTGTGTTTCTGTTTTTACAAGTTCTTTGGGCACTTGTTTCTACAACTATTTCAATATCAAAAATTCTTAAATAGATAGGCCTTTGAACAGTTTTCTAAATTGAACTTCACATACTTTGCAGGCATATCTACTGGAATGAAGCATTTCCTCTATACAGTCTTGATTACAACTCTATTGTAGCTGCCATCGATAAGATGGGAAAGAGTCTTCCAGGGCTCTACTTTGCTGGTAAGCTATACCTTGCATTATTTAGCTCGCAACATTACTTCATATATCTATGTGAGGAAAATCACCTTCTGAACTGGCAAGTTCTAGGATTGGCTTTTTTTTAGTAAATGTATTTTAAATAAAAATAAATATTTAAAAAAAAAGAACATATATAATATTTATTAAAAGAATCAATAAACTAAAATATCATTAAATCAAAACACAAGCTTTCAAATTTCAATAATGGTTAAAAACAACATTATAAAAAGATGTGAAAATTATTAAACTTCAACTCTGCTTCATGTCAGTGAATGTACAGAATCCCCATTGGATATAAAGATGCTTTTCTTCATAACAGGGGTTGGGTTTTTCCCAAATATGAAATCAAGTTAATCATTAACTTTGTTCTTTATTCCAAGTTTATTTTAAAAAACTTATTCCAAATCTAATGAATAAATTTAAAAAAAACAACAGCAACCAAAAAAAGACCTGTACTATTTTGAACCAAAATTTTAAAGCATGTGCTATTCAAACCAAACTCTCTCCAATCTCCCACTATAGAGCTCTAGGTGTTTGAAAGGTCATTGCATCCCATACGATGTTATGAAGATGAGATAACAAAACTAAGTGTCAAAATTGCAATAAACAAACCAGACTAAGAAAGCTCAAAAAAAAAAAAAAATAGCACAGGAGAAATTATGATATCGAGCAGACCTATTCATTCAAAAATAAAGGGGAAGCTCAGTTGGTTTTTTTTTGAGGTCTTGGAGATCTAACATCTCCACTTCTCTCTCTCTATTTGTCCCCACATTATCTATTTCAAACAATGGCTGGTGGAGGGTTGTGTTGGTTCTGGAGCTGCAAGTTTGAGAAGAAATTCAAGGTGGTTTGTTTGTGGTGCGGGAATGACTGAAATCAGTGGGCACTCATTAAATAATATTATGCTCACGGTGTTCTTATCCGTTAGGTGGCTCCACCACCAGATTTGGCTGTTGACCGTTGCATTTTCTCAGATTCCGTTATTTTGTCACAACTGCCGCTAAATTTATCCAATCGCCCCAAATCCCATTTAACATACGAGAACAAAGCAAGAGGAGATTGACCATCGAGATAAAAATGCTCAGTTGTCTTCTACATTTTCTTCATCATCCTAAAGTTTTGTCTCACTGACTATATGAAATTTATCAAGGGCTATAACCACTATGAACAAGTTGCTTTTATGTTCTATTTATAGTTAGACAGCCATGAAAACAGTTTGAATGAAGCATACACGTTGTTTTTCTTGATAGATATTTAGTATAGGAGATATTACTAATTCCTGTATTTTCTCTGTAATGATGACCTGGGATGAATTAATGATCAGAGATATTCCAAGTTCTATTTTCATACATCATGCTACAATGAAGACATTATTAACATTTCTGAAACAAATCACACCATCGCATCACATAGTTCAGTGAAATCGCGAAAAACATGCCAATATAGTTTTAGAATTAGCTACACAAAATGCATATACTATTTACAAATCTTTCCCTGACCAACAACAAGCAATACAGACCTTACCCTAATGAACAAGAAGCAATTTTTTAATACAAAGACTCGATCCAAGTCGGATCGGCTAGCTATATTTTGACCTTGTATAATACATGCCATGCAAAATGCCATATATAGATCCACAACACAGGGTACAGGCGATTTCAGACAAACCATCAATCCAAAGGATCCAAATAATAGACCTTGAGACAAGGTTGCCCGGTCAACGAAAACCACATCCGGGAAAAGGCCTTAAAAATAAAACATTTACAGCTGTAGATGCATTATGTACAGGTGGAGGCGAATGCGGAGGAAATCAGGTGGCGAAGGAAGATGAGTGGTCGTCCATGAAAGCAAGGCGGGAGGCGATGGCAGAATGGTACATGATGTTGTGAAAGCTCTCTGTTGCCTGAAGCTCCTTTCATAACAGTTGTGCCTTCTCCGCGGTGAATCCTACTCCGCTCCTTCTCGCCACCTTAGGGTTAGGGTTTGCAACAGTGCTAGTTTCAGCTTCAGCTTTAGCAGATCTTGAAGACAAAGGAGAAGAAGCGGTGAAAGAGGATGGCTCTGGCTCGTCGACAATATCGAAAAGCGGAGACCACCAGGGCTTCTTCTTTCTTTCAGCCCCGGCGATCATATCCACCACGCCTTCTTCCCCGAAGAACAGGAAATGGCAGCAGCAGAATGCACCACCACCATCGATCTGTGGCACGGAAGTCGCAGGATCGAGTCGCCGAACAAGGATTTCTTCGCTAAGGTGCAGGGTTCAATCCTGGTAAAACTCAAGCTCTCCATGATGACAAAATCTGTATACAGGTCGCTAATTGTGTAGAGAGGTGGGAGATGGCTACTCTCCAGTGTTTGTAAAATTAGCCAAAGCTTATCAAAATGACTCTAAAAAAATGTTCTCACGCAATCTCAAACTCTCGCTAGAAGGAAAAGGTCCTAATGGAAATGTACGCACAGAATTGAGAATTGCCTCTAGCTTCACTTTTCTTTCCAAAATGGAAATGTACACACAATAGCATATCGATTGTTGGCATAAGAATGATCAAATCGTTGTTAAGTGAAACCATTTTAAAGTCATTGGTTTTTTTTTTTAAATAGAGGTAATTTTATTTTTTATTTTTTTTATAGATATATTAGGATTACAAGTACTTATGAGGATTACAAGCTCTTTATAGTGGAATTTGGGTTTAGTGGGCTTTGGGTCCAGATTTGAACTTGGCTCTGATACCATATGTAAGAACCCTACCCTAGGGTCTACTAACAAATCTAGTTTCTTCTGAAATTAAATATGATAAGAGGTGATAACTTACCTACTTACACTGCTTTTAAACAAATAAAATTTTGTCATTTACATTATAATCAACACAACTTAAGGTGGATATTTCATTCTAATTAACTTTACCAAAGTAGACTATGGAGGAATACCTGTGCCGGTGGCTGATGGAGATACCTTTGTCCTGTTGCTCCTGCTGAACGCTCCTCTTGACGGACCCAACCGGATTTACCTCCCAGCCAACTAGGAAATAATCCCTAGCCCAGGAAACCTCCACAGGTTCCTTAGCCCTCCGAGCCCAAGTCCAACCAGATGTAGTGGGTGTGTCCAAAGGAAAGATCCAAACCAAGATAACAATACTTTCCCCTCTCAACAACCCAAGAAACCTTCACAGGATCCTAAGGTTTCCAAAAACACACAACAAGTCTACACAATCACAACCAACCCCCACAATCATAAGCAAGACCCCACCAAAAAACCTCCCCCTCTTCCTTCCCCCCTTCCCTTTTTATACCCTCCTTCCCTTCTCCATCTCAACCACCTCTCATTAATGTCATTAACTTCTCACCCATCCTTATAGTTGACTTCTCTTCT